>JASSUY010006661.1:21715-49387 GCA_032466535.1 Forpus xanthops
GGGCTCAGCGCCGCGCCCGCACGCTCTGACCCGCCGGCTGCGGCAGCCCGGAGAGCCCAGCGCGGCCGCTCCTGTCCTTGTGTCCCATTCCCCTTTCCCCCGTTTTTCCTCCTTTTTTTTTCCCTTTTTCCTCCAGTTTTTCGCTCCAGCCGCCCCGCCAGCGCGCCGAGAACGGGCTCTTTTCCATTGACTTGATTCGCAGGTTTGCTTTACCCGTCTGGGGGCTTTTTTCCTCCCGTTTTTCTACCGCTGCCCGGCTCACTCCACCCCCCGAATCCCATCGAGTTGTAGCAATTTGCTCCCTCTCCCCCCCTTTTTCATTATTTTAATTATTATTGCTGTTTTTGTCACTGACGCGTTTCGGTTGCAAGCCGCCCTTGCAGTCCGGTTCTGAGCTGCGTTTTGTCTGCAATCTTCCCTTTGTTTGCACACATCCCCCTTTTTATTTTTAATTCTTCCTTTTTTTTTTTTTTTTATATTTTTTTCCGTAATTTTTCGTTGTTAACTTTTTTTTTTTTCCGGGGGGCGCTGTATTTAAACCCTTAAAATGCACTGCTATCTCCTGAGCGTGTTTCTCACCGTGGATCTGGCCACCGTGGCTTTCAGCCTGTCTACTTGCAGCACCCTCGACATGGATCAGTTTATGCGCAAGAGGATCGAGGCGATCCGAGGGCAGATTTTGAGCAAGCTGAAGCTCACCAGCCCCCCGGACGAGTACCCCGAGCCCGAGGAGGTGCCCCCGGAGGTCATCTCCATCTACAACAGCACCAGGGACCTGCTGCAGGAGAAAGCCAACCACAGAGCTGCCACTTGCGAGAGGGAGAGGAGCGAAGAGGAGTATTATGCCAAAGAAGTTTACAAAATAGACATGCAGCCTTTTTACCCTGAAAGTAAGTCCTCTGGGTTTGTGTATGTGTGCGTTAACTTAGCCCCTGGGGCTTGGCAGTGACCAGCGCCTTCAAACACCATCCCTGTGCATCGCGTTGTGCTGCCTTTGCTTGGGTTGCTCTTGTCCTTAGCATCGTAATAGGTGATGGCTTTGTGTTAGGTGATGGGTACGCCTGGGTGGCTCTGGAGGTCAGCTGGCACCCCAGTCCCCTTTGAAATCACCCCAGAGGTGCTTCTGCTTTCCATCACTATGTATCTGGGCAGGGTGCTGAGCCCTCCCCAGCACTGGGTTTAGCTCCCCCTCAGCCCCCTGTGCAGCCTCTGAAAAGAGCCAATATCTTTCCATTGCTGTTGTTTCCTTTGGAGTGTCTGGATCGGGCAGGTTTCCATCTCTCCATAACTGAGAAGAAAATGAGGTCTTTAAAAAAGGAGTCACGGGCTCCTCTTCTGCCTGTGCCTCTTCTCTTGTCCCACAGACTGATTGCTGATCGGGTTGGTGCTTGGAGAGCACAGGGACATGTAGGTCCTCCCTCCTCTTCCCTCTTTAGCCAGCCTCCCCTTTCGATTCATGGGCGCTTTCACTTCAGGTACAGCCAAAGTTTTCCCTTCTGGGTAGCCTTGGTTTTTGGAACCTGTCTCGGCCCGTCTGCCTTTTGCTGTTTTTAACGACCTTCTGGTTGATCCATGCCAGGTTTTCCACTAAAAACGGGAGAAAATGAAAAAGGGGAAAAAAAAGCCCTGAATGTGCTGACCAAATCCATGTAGAATGATTGATAATCACAATGATGTGCCTTTATGTTTTGGTAGTGAAGGTTAAGTGTACAGAAGAGGAAAACAGAAAAAGAACTGCACTCCCTTAAAAGAATCTAGCTCATCACCACACTGAGGAAAGTGAAATACCAGAAGCAGAAAATAACTTCACTGTTCACATATCCAAAGCCCAGTTCCTGCTCCTTTCATTTAGCTCCCTTTTCCCTCTCTTCCCTCCCCCAGTCTTGATGCCCTATATACTTTCCTGCCTGTTTCTGAAAAGCACATACCTCTTTGCTTAAATAGATAATGCAGCCATCTTGGTAACTTTATCCTAGAGTTTCTAATTGCAATTTCTCCTTATTTATTTTTAGTTTAGTAAGTTGTAGCTCTGGGGCTTGCTCCATCTTGCATGTGATACTCCTAGGATGCCAGCCAAGGTATCCAAAGCCCATGCTTGGTGCAGCTGCTTCCCCTTTCTTCCTTTATTCTTAAATGACAGCATCAGGTACAGGACATTCTGGCAGTCAGAGCCATTTTATTATGGTAATTATGGCACCATCCTTAATAGCCATGATAAATACACTCCACCCTTGTTACCCTCAGGGAAGGAATACTTTTAAAGGGTAAAACAAAAAAAAAAAGAGGCTATTTGGAGCCAAGTGGGAATGAGCAGAGAGGTTCAGTGTAATTCATAGTGAGAACACAGACATTGTGCCTGTTTTCCACGTTGGAATACCGTAGTATTTTGCTGGTGGTTTCGGTGGAAGTTAGCACTCTGAGACCTACCAGGTTGTGCCCTAAGCAGAAGGATAAGCCCCTTTGGCCACAGGTTAGGGGCAGTGATAGCAGTGCCTTGGGCTTCTGGAGTTGACCCCGGAGCAGAGTTGTAAAATGCACCCACCTGAGTATGTCTGTCCTGTTTCCTCACATGAGCAAAGAACCAGTAGTCCAAAATGCAACTGCATACTTTCCAGAAACTTAAAATATCTGTGGTGTGTGCCTTGGATGGTGCTGACAAAAAGAGGATCTATTTTTAAAATGCTGCCAGAGAGGCCAGATTCATGCTGAAGTATAGATAGGAAGGGGTTGGAAGAGCAAAGGAGATTGCAGGTACCTACCAACAGAGTGCATCAGACGTTTGGGATCGGAGGGGTGGTTAAGCCGCTGATCCAGTACTACTGTGCAAGGGCTGTCGCTAACATCAGAGTAAGTAGGTTAACTGTTTTTCCACTGCTCTCTAGTTATGCTGGATGGAGCGAACCTTTCCAAAAAAGACAGAAGGGAAGGAATCGCTCCACCACATTCTAAAGGAAGAAATGGAAAGCGCGGCTCTGGCGGCCGCAGGCTCTTCTCCGAGACGTCTCGAAGCGAGTATTTTTAACTCTATGGATTCTGCTGCATCCAAGGGGAGAAAGGGATCGGTGTGAATGCACTGGAGGTCAAAAGCTGCTGGAAGGCAGGCATGGGAAAGAGCAGCGGTTCAGTTTTTGCCACAAGTTGTTAGCATTCAGTAACTGACTACAACCCAAGTATTACAAATATGCTCTAATTATACTCATAGTCAGCAGTATATCACTGCGGATCGCTGATAGGTCTTTGTGGGGCATTCTGTAAAGTTCAGGCTGAATATTTTTAGCAATGAGGAGATTTAAAAGGAAAACTATAAGAGATATTGTATATACCCTAAGGCATATTTTGTCTTAAATATTATCCTTGGCCAACTGTACTGTATAAATACAGTAAATATGAATAGAACTGGCAAGATGCCAATCTCCTGGGATGAATTTTAGTCAAGAAGGTATTTATGGGATATAAATAATACTGTGTCAACATTTAAAGAAGGGGTCTGATTAGTTTTGAATTTATTCATATTAATCTTTTCACATGCTGTTAGTTTAAGGCTCAAAGTGAAGTTATGCTAAGGTTTACCCATAGTTTGTACTCAGGAAGTAAGGGGGCATCTGGCTTGACAGTCCACTTGAGGTTAAGGACACATGGAGTCAGAGTATATATGGAAATTCAGTGGGGCGGGGACTGATGGACCCAAAACCACCAGATGTGAAAGTAGCAGTGGAAAAAAGTACTACAAAGAGGCTTGGAAAAACCAAAAAGCTCCTGTCTGTCAGGCACGCCTGCCTGTGTTGTGCTTGCAGCAGCGGGGGTTAGGTACTGAAGGTTTGAATCTCTCCTATGTCCAGTTGGCAGCTGGAAATGGAGCTGTTTTATAGAGTGGTTTGAAAAGTGGCTGAGGTATGGAAGCTGAGCACATCAGAGACAGATCTTGTGAGTTCTGTGCCCAGGTTACCTGAGCAGATGCTGAGTTTCCGCTGGTTTCTGTAAAAGATGGATCACCTTAGAACTTGCTTTTATCAGTTCGTTGGTTATCTAATGCCTGATAATGAAGGTAGTTATTTATTGGTGTCTGAGTGATAATCACCATTGTACTGATAATAAACAGGAATCTAATTCAAGTGCAGCTGAGGGCTGCAAATACTGATGCATAACTGGGGTACTTGAGAAGGACAGGAAGCACATTTGTGTGGGGCTGGGGCCCAGTTCTGTCATCTTCATTCATGGCAGCTTTTGTCAAGGTCAGGAGCTGCTCAGTACTGATGACTTACAGAGGATGTAATGTAAAGTGTTATTTTTTCTGCATTCTTGGAGATAGGTCTCCAAGTACTCAGTAGCCCAGGAAATCACAGTTATTCTGGGTTTGGGCCTGGGTTTGCATGGACTTTAAAATACTTCAGCATGAAGGAGCTTCCAGACTGCACCAAGTGGTAGGATTAGTCTTTTCAGCCACTTGGTACCATGAATATTGCTTTACATAGACCCATCATTCTGCTGAGTATTTGCCTCGTGAAAGACAACATTATAAACTGGCCAGACACAATGATATGCTTCTACTTTATCAACAAGGACTCAATTTACTAGCAATTATGTGGCCTCCTTGTCTTCAGGGTACCAGAACTGCTCATGCAGGAACACTGTGCTCATGTCTGCTGGCACTGACTGCATCATTACTGTGATGTTAACACCAAGATAGCTTGTGTGCATTTGCATTTAGCAGAACACAAACCTTAATCTGTCACGGTTTCCTATGTTGTAGATTATATGGAAAGGGTCTTTGAAGGAATACCTTATCTAAAGCCTCCTAGCTATGCTGCCCCTATGGTTATACTCTGGAGCACCTGTTGTAGGGAGGTGCTTGCCAGGTTTACTCTCTGGTTTGTAGTGGGGACCTGAAGCAATGCAAAGGCTTCCCTGAGGAAAGAAGAGGGAGGAATAGTTACTTGCCGGTGAGTACCACTAACTGCAGTCTTCCTGGGTGGTGGTGTAAAAAACACAGGAAATTGCAAATAGCTTTACAAAGGGGCAGGGTCATTTTCTGGAGAGTAGTCCCCTATATTCTAAGAGGGATAATCAAACAACGTGCTCTGGTGTGCTAACAAAGGGTAGCTGAAATCTAAGAGAGCTCTCCTCCGCTCACATAGAGCAGGTGTTGGGGGTAGCACCTGTGTGATCTTGCCTCCTGAATCATCAGCAGGGCACCAGGCTGGGAGCGAAGGACGACAAGACGGTCTGGCATGGTGTGTGATCACTGAAGCCTACAGAAAAGCAAAACACCCATGACACCCTTCTTCAATGTTGCAGGGTCAGCAGACCTACAAGGCAAATGTAGGGCTATATTCCCAAGTTCTTTCCATAACCCTCCTTATGTTTATCTCTGGTGTCTGTTTTAAAGAGGCACTTTAAACTCTTAATTTGGTGAGTGAGAAGGCTACACGTGCATCACTGCCCTGCTGCACCACAGCCCCAGCCCGCTGGCACTATGAGTATTGTATAGCCCCAGAGACCTATCCAGCAATGTGTCCTTGTCTTCCTGTACCTCTCTAGCCACAAGCAGGAGTGCCAAGAGCTCATGACATTCTTGTTGGTTCCTCTTAACTGCAGGACTGAATGTGAGTAGGTGATGATGTGAGAAAGCAGAGCATCATCTTTAGCTGCTGGTTTTAGCCTTGCTCATCCTTGGCGCACTGTGTGAAAACAGTAGTGGCCATCAGGATGGCTGTGCTACTTTGGAATTACCACTTCCAACGTTTTCCTGTCAGTTGAGATTCCTGCCTGTGCCAAAGATGAATGAGAACTCATGGCTGTCATTCTTGGTGAGCTCCTTCAGCATGGTTCTGAAACTTGTGTGGAGCTTCCCGCACATGAATGGACTCATTAACGTTAAGGCTGTGTGTCTGCCTAATTAGCTTCCCAAATCAGGGCGCAGTTTGTGGTGCGTTTGCAGGGATGAGCAAAGCCGTACAGTTCAAATCCCTCTCTCTGTGTTGAAACCTGTCATTCAGGCATCAGAGGCCAGTGGGAAGTAAATGCTTTACAGGGGTTCTTAGAGAGGAAGGATGCAGCTTTTCAGTACTCCCATGATGCCAAAGAGCTCTGACCCTGTTGGGCAGCTGCCTTCTTTTGCCTTTGCAGTGTCTGTGCTATACCGCTCCTGTGTTTCAGATAGAGAGAGGGAACCCCGGGGTATGGTAACAAAACAAGTCATGAGTGAAGGCACACAAATGTTTCCGCTCCTGTTGTGAAACCACATGCTGCCTGTTTTCAAGCAGGCAGTTTTTAGCTTGAGGATGATACGCTCCCCAGGTATTATTTGCTGTAATACTGTGTTAGCAGTGTTTCTGCTGACTTGTTACGACTAAACAGTTTGTTTTGGTTGCAGTTTAGGGAAAGTTTGCATCCTGCCTTCAACCACAGGCCGTTGCTTGTTTCCCTTTCAATCTGTGGTGTTGACTAGTAAGTTCCTAGCACCAGCATCGCTGTCAGATGGCTTCCTGTAGTAGTCTTATCCTAAGCAGCTATGTTTCTTCTTAAAAAAGCTCCCCAGTGCTTGTCCTTGCTGTCCTTCCTGCTGTGAAGTGATTGTAGCTGGACACACAACTGTACAGGACATACAGCTGCAAGGTGTAGAGGAGAAACTTAGAGATTTCTCCAGGGCAAGAGGATGAGGAGTTCAAAACCCCTTAGTGTGGAGGGTTGTTTTACCTCCTGTCAGTGTGACCAGTTGTTTTTGAATGCATGAATGACTCATGAGCATGTTTAGTGCTGTGTTTCTCCTAGCTTGAATGGCACAGGGTTGACCCTGGAGAATGGAGGCACTGGACCTGTCTCATGAGCAGGTTTTTACATGGTTTTAGTGCGCTGCAAGTTGGCCCAGAGTAGAAAAGTTGCCTCTGTGGGTAGCATAGTGTTGTCTAAATCAGCCAGGTTTTCCAAAGGGATTCAACCATGCAGCAGTTCATGCATGCTGCTTGGAAAGCTCCTAGCTCTGATGGAGTACATCTTTTGTTGCCATTTGGGTTCGCTGGCATCCACGTTTGGTTTCCAGGAGATGATAGACCTCACAAGCATGCCTGCAGCACATTAATGTCTGAGAGCGTGGGGAGAACATCTTTCCCTCGTTCAGGTTTTAATTTGGACAATGGGGGTTTCTTTTAACTTCATGCATAATGCTCATTTATATATTCAGGATCCTTATTGTAGAGCTGAGCTATTCCCCAGAGACCCCCTTAGGGAAGGAGCCTCTTTTTGTTGTTCTACAAGACTTCGCACAGTGTGATGGTGACTTCAGTTTACTATAAATAACTTTATAAAGGATGAAGCAGCCTCATAGCTGACCCTGCTTTGACATGGAGGTTGGACTGGATGTCCCTTCCAAAATGAATTAACCTTGTAATACTACATTTTAATACAAGAAAAACAGTGCTTGTGTTTCAGTTTCCACAGGGTTGTCTTGATTCAAATTACTAAATACGTGTTGTTTTCTGTCAGTTTCAGATTTGTCCCTTGCTTTCTTGCACAAGAATGCTCCTGTTATTCTTTCTGTCTGTACCCATTTCTTTTCTACTTATGTATACTAATCTATTACATTAGAGTATTGCTTTTCAAATAAGCATGATATGTTGCATGAATATAGACTTCTGTATTATACTTCAGCAAAAGCTGTGGCATCCTTTTAGGTGAACTGAGGCAGGGGAAAGGGAAACGTGATACTGACCTTTCACTTTGCTTGTTTGGCTCCTTCCCACCGTATCTAACCCACACTGCACTGACAAATACTGCATCTGTCTTGACAGGCGAGTCCACAAATAGCCATTCATTCATAACTTGGAGCTGCTGTAAGACTCCTTATGGGTTGCTTAATCTGACAGTTGTACATTTTAGCAGAGACTTTGAGGAAAAGACTGCAGAAGGACAGTGAATTCAGTTTGTGAAAACTAAGAGGGAGGTCTTGCGTGAAAGAGGATACTGTACTAAAGTATATGTGTGCGTGTGTGCATGCGTGCACACACATGCGTGCGTATATTTAAGAGCATTAAAACATCTGTTGTTGCCAAAGCCCAAATTGGAATGTTCTGGGAAAGATAATTTAATTTTTAGCTTCTGGATTCATTTCAGTAATGGCAATTTCAACACTTCCTGGGGAGAGTCTATCAGTGGTTATGTGCATCAAATGCAGCAGTAAATCTGTCATTCTTTCCATTTCAGTTTTTTAGGCTTACAACTTTGTTATTTTTCCCTGTTTGGCTGGTGTTAGTATCCAGTGTTTTCATCTCTTTTTAAACCCTTCCCTTGAATTTTGAAAGGAGAGCTCAGCCTGTTGGAAGTTCCTTCTCTTACTTGTTTTTGTTTGCATATAGCATTTGCAATGCTGTAGCTAGCTCAGCTGAAATAGTGATGGTAACTTGTGTTTACTATAGCAATGAGTGAAAGATGGGAATCACAACATGTTGGTTTTCATTCCTTGGAGTGGGGAAAAAAAGAAGCAAGCAACAACCAAAACACAACCCACAACCCCCCCCCCCAACCCTGTGGGTGGACTTTGTACTCAGGAGGCTGAAAAACTAATAGATCTCAGCAGCACTGACTCTCTTGAGTAGTGGGAGAGTCCCTAGCAATCCCATACTTGATGAAGGCTTTGTGCAGTAATACTAATTCTGAGCCTACAGATGATCTCCAGTATCTCAAATTGAAAAGAGATTAGTCCTTGCTTATTTGAGTAGACATTGCACAATAGGTATAAAAATGACTTCTTGGGGGCTTTGGGCAAATAGTCGTAAACACTTCAGGACTGCCCAGGTGTGTGCTATGAAAAAGAACATCTGCAGAACTTTCTGTCTTCCAAGTGATGTGTGTAAAATGATGCAGCAAATGTACCCTCTTTGATGCTAACAGGGACAGCGAGGTTGGGGTCTGGCATTCACCATGGCCTGTGGCAGGCTTTTACTCTTTGTTCCAATTCTGCTTGGTCCCAGAGGTGGCCTAGGTTAACAAAGCAGAGAAATGTCTCTGGTACCCCAAGAATGTGATGATGGAGGAGCACTTCTGCCCTCTGTATTGCAGTTCCTGGCCTTCATGCTTTGAGGGTTTGATGGAGGAATCAATCCAGTTGGCTGGATAATACTGATACAGCGCTTAATGAATACCTAGTAAGCAAAATTTATGGATGCAAGGGGTCAGATCCACTGACACATGCAGCACTGGCAGCTGATTTCTTCATGCAAATGCCTGCAGGGAGTACAGGGGATGTTTGCCCTCAGGGAAGGATAAGCGATGTATTGTATTCTCCAACATGATGTGATGTTTTAAACTGCCTGGAGGTGTGTTGGATCCGTGCAGATCCTTGGTGTTCTCATTCTCACCCAATCTCTGTGAGATCCAGCTCAGTTTTTGTGGCTCTTGTAGTTGGCTCTCGGCCGTCCTGGCAGTGCAGGGGCTGTATATGTCTTGTGCCAATCACTGCTTTGCACTGAAGTTTTTCCTGATGCACAATTTGGAAGTGAAGTAGCTATATTGCAACACTGAGGTATGCTGAAAGATGCCTGTACTTTTCACTTGTACTTGCTGTGTGTTTACCTAGTGTATAATGGCAGGCTGTTGCAGCAGGCATACATACATCTGTAGGTTTGTAAGTGAGGAACAAGTTCCAGCTCTGTTGAAAAAAATCTGCTGTTCTGATCTGGTGATGTGATAGGAACTGAGAAGGCTCCTTGCCAGGATATACAGCTTGAAAAGAAGGGAGCTAAGGGAGCAGTTCTGTCCCAGTTAGGATGGACTCAGAACAGACCATTGGGTGTCTGAGCTTTCTCTCCCTCTTTGAATCCGGATTCCCCCGTCCCAGCGTACATTTCTCCCAGATGCTAGGATCCATGTATTTGGAAATTTCACATTCCCCTTGCTAATCAGGGAAGAAAAGAGCCCCAAAAGGATCTAGAATAAGAGATCTTTATAAAAGTGGCCAGAGAATGAGTTAGAACAATATCGTATGTCTGAAGGAACTTACCTCCTTCCAAGTTGGAGTCCTATTATTTACCCACTTCATTGGGAGACTCAATTTTCTCTGGCTGGAAGCGTATTTGTTGAGGTAGAATCTGGAAAGGAATCTGCCTCATGCACACTTGCCACAAGGCCAGCTAGCTATACATGTGATACAGTCAGACCTTTCCATTCTTCTGCCTTTTGAGAGTATGTTCTCCAGATTAAGGGCCCTGGTCCAAAGCCTGCTGAAACACTGGAAGTCTTTCCATTGACTGCAAAAGTCTTTGGATCAGGTATTAAGTGCTGTTCCTTTGTTTCAGGGAACGACCACATCTTCAAGATATATTGGGGTTTGTTACTGTAATGTGGTGCTTTCCCTTTTATTGAGTTGCCACTGGAGATGTTCTTCTGCATAAGGCTTTGGAAGGGGAAAAAATAAAAGGCTCACTTTTTAAAATAAACACCTTAGTAGCTTATTGTTGGAAGCATTTGATGGCAGATGTCATCTGGGAACAGCATATGGCAGCAATATGGCAAGAATGCCAGAATGCAAAGGAGGCATGAGTTCATGTCCTGTACTTCTTAGGTATTCCACATCTCCCTCTGTCTAAAATAAATGACCATATGACTGCAAAGGTCTTGGCAAATAAACATGCCATAATATATCTCTATCATCCTCCCTATAGCGAGTTTTTGTCTAGAAGTTAATCACGCCACATCCAGAGGCTTCTTATGAACACGTGCAAAATCAGACCTCAGCACCTGGAGCAGGGAGGAATCTAGAGGCGGTGAACAAGAATGTGGCAAATCTCTGTGCATCAGACTGTAAGAAAGGTCAGGGCTAAGCCAATATTGTGGTTTTGTGTTATCAATCAAGTCTTAAAAGTCAGTTCTAGAGGTGGAGCTGGGAAAATGACTTCTGAAAGTTAGTTTGCTGCATGATGTATGCTGAGTTTACAAGCTGGAAAGCCAAGCAGTTTAGGAACAAGACCTATGCTTGTAGCATGAAGGTGCAAGTGGCTTTATGTGAAGCATCTCTGACTGTGTCTCAAAGTGGTTCATGAAATAATGAGTTAATTTTTGAGGCACTTTTTTGCATTGATAAAAAGCTGAAGCAATTTAATTTAAGTCAGTAAAGCCATTCCAGGTTTTTAACTTGTGGGCTTGAAACTGGAGTCTGTGCAGTGGTTGTTTAGGCAAGCAGAACAGTCATTGTGGCTGGGGACTTAAGCAGCACCTCAAGAAGTGCTTCCTTTGTAGCCATGGAGAATCTCAGCTTTTTGTTCGGATGAAGACTGAATCAGGTAAATCTGCTTTGTTGATTAGAAATGTCCTGGATGCTGTTTTGTATGTTCTTTGTACTGCTGCTATATACTTCTCAAAGACTGTGAGGACTCAACATCCACCACAAGTTTTAAGCTTTTGTTTGCTTGGATTTTGTTTTTTAAGGAAAGGAAAACCTTGGTTTGTCTTTTAGCTATGTGCACTTCCCATGTCGTGGTGAAATGAGCTTTGATCCCAAGCCATTTGATGTAGGACATAAAGCCAAAAGGCTTGGTTCTTGTTTAATCTAAGAAAACTACAGAGTCATAAAGTGCATTAATGTAACGACAGCCAGACCTACAAGCAGGTTTACAACTGAAATGGTGAATGGTGCCTTAGAACAGGAATGAAGTTAGTATCTTCTTCAGCTGAGATGTTCTCAGTTGAAGATGATCTGGGTCTCTTCACACTCACAGCTAATGGCTAGTTGATATCATATTGTATTTTAGAAAGGGTCAGACTGTAGTTGCTCTAGGAGGCTTTCAGTTAGAATGGACATTTAGGAATTAAAAAGCTGGAAGCCATTAAGATGCCCTGCTGTTCTCCCCACCTGCATGTTCTAGCTGAACTAATACCTTTCTGAAAGGGTGTTCACACCATACCTGGTAGATTGTTCTGGTGATTAACTACGTTCACTAGAAACAAGAATCTTGATGTTTTAAGTTGTTTAGTTCTAGCATTCAAATCTGGTTTAAACCTTCACTCGCTATTTTGAAGACTCATTTCCAAATTTGTGGACATTGAGTAGGTACCCACAGGAGAAGGAAGTCTTGCAGATGGGAACTGATGTTCCTGAGAGCAAGCTGGGGTGATTGCTGGAAGACCAGGCAATGAGGCAACCAGGAGCTCAGCATGGGCTGTTTTACCTAGCTTTGAGTGTGTTTCAGATCCATGAGATGCTTCCTGGCTTTTTCAGTTATTCTCATGGTGTCTCTCTGAAACTCTGCTGCTTTATTTGTATACTGCTAAGACTGTGGGCAGCAGTACTGGACACATCATTTCAACAGTGACTGTGGCATTACCAAGAACATGCATTTTGTAGACTCTGCTCCAGTTCAGTATTACACAGTTCATACAGCTAGTTTCAGCTGTAGTTTTGCCAGGAGTGCTACAAGGAGAAGTAAAATTCATGCCTGGGTAATTAGCCATCAGGGTCCCTTCCTACCCAAGTCCTTTTCAGAGGTCCTGGCTCTCAGGATAGGGTAGAGTCCCCTACTCTGTAGGTATGGTCTAGTTTCTCTGTCCTATAGAGCTGTGTTTTCATATGGGTTCTACTGACATTTATGTCTTGATAATTCAAGATTCAAGTCACTGTATCCATGATGAATCATCTTCTTTGTCACATCTGTATCATTATTTTATCTGCAATTGGTTACTAATGGTTTAGTTTCCTTCCAGGTGACGGATAAAAAATATCTAGTAATACAGTACAGTAAAATGAGCCTAATGGGACCTAGTTAGAAGCTTGTCTCTCAGTAACACTTTGCTGTGTGCCATTGTATTTTGAGTCTCATTAAAATGCAAGGCTTTGATTCATTTACTGCCTGGCCATGTTAGTGTCCTGTTGTTTGTGTTTCCTTACAAAATCATGTAGCACCAGCTTAAATGTCTTGCAGCTACCCAGGCAGATGGTACTAAAACAGTTGTTTTTACCAGCAGGATTACCAGTGTCAATCAGTAAGATACTGGACCAGTAGGATATGTTTATCTTGAGCTGATGTTGATTATAATCCCTTAGCTCCTCTGAGCTGTTTCCTATTCCTGTGCTTTCCATAATGTTTTCTGGGATCAGTGTAAGGCTGACTGTATATGTGAGGTAGCATGGGTTGCCCTGTTTGGGATTGGATATTAGCAAGTATATTCTGCCTAAAATCCTTGAGGTATTTAACAGCATTTGGGATTTATTGAAAGCCAGTGTTAGTGATTCAAGTAGTTCCTTGGACAGCTCTTTAAAAAGTCTTGATGCAGGTTATCTGGTCTTGCTTTTTTTACAGTGCCTGATAGTATTACCTGTTGTTTCAGGACCACCTGAGTTGCTGCTGGAGTAAAAAACCAAATCTTTCCATCTTGTGATTGTCTGGCTTTTTTGGATAGAGAAGTGTATTTCATATTTCTCTCATTATTTCAAATGGGTTTGTCTTGTAATAGATGAATATCACTAGCAAGCTTCCTAGTACTTGAGTAAATCTCATCTTTACCTTGCTTTGCCGTGAAGCTGGTACGCACCTATGATTCTTCTGACCTGTTACTTGCAGTTCTTATTTTCTCCTGTAGTAGTTATCAGCAGCTTTTTTTTTTATTATTTGTAATGCATTAGTTGCATTTTTGAATTTTATCTTCTTATGGTTTCATTTGGTTTCTGTCACAGGCAGTTTTCTGAGCAGTCTTGTTGATTGTAGAGCTGTGTCCTTTGTCGCGTACATCTGGTACCCTTTCCAGGTAGGTGATTCGAGACAGTCAGCACATCTTCACCAATGGCAGGTCTTGGCTGACCAACCTTGTGTCCTTCCATGATGAAGTTATTGCATCAGTGGACAAAGGAAGGGCTATGAATGTTATCTGTCTGAATTTTTATAAAGCTTTTGACACAGTTCATTACAGCATCCTTCTCTTTAAATTGGGGAGAGATGTGTTTGTTCGGTGGACTGTTTGGTAGATGAGGAATTGGCTGGATGGTGGCATCCAGAGGGTAGTGGTCAATGGCTCAGTGTCTGCATGGACACTAGTGACAAGTGGTATCTTTCAGAGGTTCTTATTGGGACCAGTACTGTTTAATATCTTCATTAGTGATATAGACAGTGGGATTGAGTGCACTTTCAGCAATGACATGAAGTTGAATGATGCAGTTAACACACTGAAAGGAAGGGATGCTATTCAGAGGGACTTGGACAAGCCTGAGAAGTGGGCCTGTGCGAATCTCAAGAGGTTCACCAAGGCCAAGTGCAGGGACCTGCTCCTGGATTGGGGTGATATCGATACCCTCAGTATCAATACAGGCTGGTGAATGAAGAGGTTGAGAGCACCCTGCCTGCCAGACTTGGTTGCCCTTGTGCTGGCAGGAATGGTGCCACCCACAGCTCCCTGCTACACAGCAAGAAGTAGGTGGTGATGGGTTATATAGTACTCATACAGTTGGCAACTCATCCCTAAGAAAAGTGTGGGGCCAGACACTCCACAGTGAGGTTAGATCTGTTGCCAGAAACCATAATTTTGGAAGAAAAGTAGTGCTGTTGGGTTTCTTTTCCACATTCAATTGCACAAGGCATGGGAGATCTCCAAGTTACTGACTCGGTGACTCCATGTTGCAAAGCAGTTAGTAGAGGTGTTCTTACCCCAGCCAGAGGTCCGAGCCGTCCTATAAAGAAATTCCACTTATGTTAAACGTAGCATAAAGGGCATGATGGTTCATAACTTATCCTAGTAACTGGGACTTAGTAAAAGGACCTTGGAATTAGGAATATCTGTACTCAAATAATAAGAGTTGGTACTCTCATTGAGTACATCCTCTTAATACTAAATTGGAGCTAACTAGCCAGTATCTTCGGGGATGTCTTTGAGAGATTGACCAGATATTCAACATTAATCTTCTTTCTGATAGCTGTGATGTTATAGCATGATTTGGGGTTAATTGTACAAGAAGCTCTGTATATGAGCTCTTCCAAGCTTTGTTATACTGCACTGTTCATTCTGCAACTCCTAATCCTTCCATGTTTATCTCTGTAGTAGTCTCTGGGCTCAGCAAGCAGCCACATTTCCCATACTAAAACCCATTAAGTTCTTCAGGGCTCTAGGTTTTTAGGAGCTTCCTAGACTAGTTTGGGTGAAAAGTAGAGGAAGGAGTTGAAAGCTGAACATCTCCGTGTGTGCGTTTCCTGCATGCAGGCAGCGCTGGCTCTATCTTCTACTGGCTGAAGAGTTTTCTCTAAAGAGAGGTTTACAATCTGTACTTTTCTGTCAGGATCGAGTGCAGATATTTTTAATTGTAATTCCTGTTACGAAACAGGAGGGATTGCATGATTTTAATGTGGTTAAAAACTTTCGCTTCCTTCTGTCTCTAGCATTTATTTATTACCCATGGTCTTCATCTTAACCGTTTAAAGCTGTGTTGCCTGTGCATCTGTGAATCTTGACTTCTCTGCAGTGCACAAAAAATGCAGTTTTGTCTTTTTTCCTGTTACATTTTTACTCCTTGTACAAATCCTTTTTATTCTTTATTTTCCTTCCCTCCCCAGAGTGGAAGGGTTGGACCATCCAATCTGCTTTTCTTGAAAATGTCTTGCTTTCATTTCCTCCTCCAGCCAAGGAATGGTTTGGAAAGGCTGTTCCCTGGACTCTTGGCTGAGCAGGAGGAGGCAGCGAGCCATGCTGCTTGCCAGAAATACAGGAGTGCTTCCTAGCAGAGGTGGGGCAAGAAGAGCAGAGCCGGTGCCGTGGGACTCGCTTTCATCTCCTCCACTCTGCAAGGCACTCTTGACATTTCCTGACTGCTTTTAGATCTCCCATTCAGAATAACTGAGCAGGGAGGCCACTCATTGGAGAGGAGAAAGGAAAAGAGCAACTTGCTTTTAAAAATAGTGGTAGATTAAAAATACTAACCCTTGCTGGGCAATCCAGTGCAAGTCTCTGTGTTTGCGGTTTTGAATACCCAGTAGGGGAAGGTGGGTGCTCCTGTGTACCTGGCCACATCACTATTATCTTGTATTAATCCCTGTTTTTTTGTGTAATGGCCTAGGTTCCGATTCTTCTGTTAGGAATAAGATCTAGGTCTATGGTTTATCCTGTTCCATTATATTTAGCGTATCCAGAGGAGAGCCATGAGGATGACATGAGGCTGGAGTAGCTCCCATATGAAGACAGGCTGAAAAAGTTGGGGCTGTTTGGCCTGGAGAAGACAAACTGCATGGACACCTCATAGCAGCCTTCCAGTATCTGAAGGGGGCCTACAAGGATGCTGGAGCGGGGCTCTTCATCAGAGACTGTAGTGATAGGACAACGGGTGATGGATTTAAACTTAAACAGTGGAAGTCCAGGTTAGATATAAGGAAGAAGCTCTTTACTGTAGGAGTGGTGAGGTACTGGAAGAGGTTACCCAGAGAAGTGGTAAATGCTCCATCCTTGGCAATGTTCAAGGCTGGGTTGGACAGTGCCTTGAGCGTCATGGTCTAGTGTGAGGCACACCTGCCTATGGCAGAGGGTTGGAACTGGATAAGCTTTAAGGTCCCTTCCCACCCAAACTATTCTGTGATTCTGTGATTTAGGATAGGATGCACACTGTAATGTTGATTCCTATAGCCTTTATTTTTTTTAAGTTATTATTATTATAATTATCTGTTTTTTCCTCTTTTTTCATTGTTCTGGGTATGTTTCTATTTGTGGATTTGGGTTTGGAGATGTGAGCATTGCAAAATACTACGCCCTATTGCTGAGATGAATTTTTGGGGAGGAGGAGTGTTTTAGTATTGCATTCTGGCTCTGGGACCTGCAGACAAGTTGCTGTCAGCAACTTGTTTGTGCGGTGTTCTTTGAAATGAAATTTTGCAGGTTTCTTGGTAAAATCTAACTAAATGTAATTCCTTGGTCTCCACTGTTGAGACTGTTACCAGAAATTCATGAGTGAGAAGACTTGACTTCTAAGCCTTGAAGATGTAGTTTGGGAGCATCTATCCTTGTTCATGGTTTCATCAGAGACATGTTTCAGAAGAGGTCCCAGTGTAAAAATTACTGTACTGGAGAAGGCTTTCTGTTGTTTGCCTCCAAGAATGACATGCCAGAATCTGTCATGCTGCCTTCAGAAGTGATACATTTCACTGTATTTGACTGGTTCAGCTTTTACTATGAACCTTAAATGAAGTCAGCAAATGATGAGGGGTCCCTGGCTTGGCCTAAAGACGCAGCTACCTGAATCACTGGTGACAAAAGATGACTCATCTGAGGAGCTGTTTGCTGCACATACATCAACAACTGATGGGAAACCTCAGAGCAATATGAAGCCTCAGTGTCATGATGAATCTTCTCTCATCCTCCCATGCAGTTTTCCAAAGTGGAAGAAATAATTCATTTGTTAAATGGAAGAGGCTTTGTTTTATGTGCTTTTGTGAAAACCTGGCTGTAATGAGATGAGCTTTACAAACCTCATTTGGATTGTTGCAATTCATGCTCCTCAGGTTAAACACAAAATTTGCTGGTGGCTGACTTGGCTAAAAGCAGCCAATAGTGCCAAGAGCAAGTACATCCCATGTGCTATGCAGATGGTATTTGCTCCTTCAGAGTCTTTGTGGTAAGAATTCATGTTTCTGACTGGAAGTTAGAAAGCGTGTGAGAGGCTGGGATCCTTTTGCCTTACAGGTTTTGTCAACCTTAAGTAAATAATAAAATACCCATCTTGCTTTTAGCCTTATGAAGCATTTTGGGTACTGAGAGCTAAACAGGTAGGGCATGAGCACTCCTAATTCAAGGGCACTGGCAGCTATTCCGTGTTGTTTACAACTTTTTAATCACTTTTGGCAAGGAACTCTGAACTTCTTATTGGTGTCACTAAAGAAAAAATCTATGTGAAAGCAGTCTTGTTCTGTGCTGGAAAAAATAAGAAAGGGGAAAGTTCACTCTGGATAGTCCTTCCTGCCACCTCTTTTCATCTTACTGAGAGGTGCTAAGTAAAGCATCCATGGGTAGGAACAGTCCAGTTGGGGAGGCTGTAACTGCCTGTGTTTAGTGAGTCAGGGCTCTCCACAGCTCCCATAACAGAGGTCCTTTTCTTTGCTCCCATTCTGGTTCTGCTAGTGCATCAGCCAACTTTCACCCCATATTGCAGCTGCTGACAGAAAGGTTTTCTGATGTGTGGATCCAAGAGCCAACCACAATTTGTCCATGTATTTACAGGGATCATTTCACTCCAGTAGAAGTGCAGCCAAATATTTCTTGATAGAGACATGCTGCATCCATCTAACAGCACTATCCAACTGAGAGATTGTGAACAATGCTGTAAAACTTGTATTACAGTAGTTGCTCAAACCCCATTGAGAGATCAAGACTCTCTTGCATGAGGCGCTGTTGATCTTGCAGTACTTCTCCCAGCCCTACAGACCTTCATGTCTAAGATGACAAGTCAGATAATGATGCTCCATGGTGTAATTGGTTACACTGCAAAAGGCATGTGTGCTCAAAACCAGAGACTTCCATGTGATCTTAAATATTTCTTCATGTGACAGTGTTCATTATCTTGCTGCTGCACTAGTCCAGAATGCTTATCTAGGAAGTGATCATGCATGAGAGTTGGAGTAACTTTGTATGTCATTCAGTCCTGTTGATGGGTTTTTTTTTGGTTTTCAGGGCCAGACATTAATCTTGCCCTTATAGCCCCAATAACTACAATTTCTCATGAGCAGCATGGTGAGTCTGAAAAGAGAAATTAAGAGTCAAGAGGATATTTTCCCAGAAGATTACAACAGTTATAATGGAGGTCAAACTTTTGGCTTCAGCTATTGGACTGTTTTGCTTTAAACTTGAAATGCACATCAGTGAAAGCAGCAAATTCAGCATTTAGCATGAACTAATGCCAAAGACTAAGGGGAAAAAAAAAAAAGCAGCACATCATAGTAATTTTACTAAAACTTTGCAATCAGTCTTCACAATGGATATAACTTTTCAAGCAATATTACAAGCAATCCCAAGATAATGCAGTAGAGGAAAGCTCTGTACAGCCTAGCGTCCTAGTTTGGGGAATTTAGTACCAGGGAAGGGAATATCAGTTATAATTATTTACCGTGTTGTTTTAAGCATGGACTTAATGTTAATACCACAGAGAATTTACTCATTATATGTGCATTATTACACATCTCAAATATCCTGGTATAAATTCCTTTAATACAGGGCTTATCTCTCTTAACGTAAGGAGCTGTTATGATTTATTAGCTAGCTGCAGTATAGTTGCAGCGGACTTCCAAGTCATCCAGTTATCACAGAAGAAACATGGAGCTGGAGGGAGTTCCAAGAGGCTGCTGCTTTGGTTCTGCATTAGAAGAGGATGTAGACTGTAGCTGTGATATTCCAGATAGGTATTTGCGTAACCTTTTCCTAAAGGCTTCCAGTCACCATCACAGCCTCCCTGTGCAAGCTATTCTAGTGCATCATTGTTATCCTTGATGGTTTTTGTGGTGTCTAGCACAAACTTTCATTGCTGCAGCTCGGAATTACTCATGATTTATCCATCACAGAATCATAGAATCATCATGGACATGGAAAATGGGTCATTCCCTGCTTTTTGTGGCAGCTGTTTACATACCTGAAGGCTGTTTTTATGTAGCACTTTAGTAGTCATTTTTGTCTGAGCAAACCAAATTTACTCATTAGCCTGTGTTTTATAGCTGTGTAGTAATTTCATTCCTCTGCAGCACCTAGTTGCGTAGATGCTTCTGTTTTAACCAGAAATCTCTGGTAACTGCTTTCTCACTGCAGTTTTCTAGTCTTGTAGCCTCCCTACTGTATGTTTTTTGTCTAGACCACATCTCCTTCATTTGCTGCTGGGCATATCACTGTCCAAACTCACTGAAGTCAAGATAAATGTCACCTCTGGTTTCTCCTCTATTTGCAAAGCTTGTTACCCAGTCCTGAAGGCACATCAGGTTGTTTGGATGCTAATTGCTTCTGACAAGTCCATGTGGGCTGTTACTCAACTCCTTGTTTTCTTCCAGGTGCTAACAAATAGTTTGGTTGAATATTTTTCCAGTCCCGTTCTGTCTTTAATTCCTCACTGCTACTTATTCACCTCATACACTCCCCTCTTCTTTTAATAGGTAGTATAGGTTAGAACCTATTCCAAACTTCTGCTACTATGTGCTTCACACTATATTTAAACCTATTTCTTCTCATATACAAGTGTTACTGCTATGAGAAGCAATAAGAAACAGTAAAGTAAGTAAGAAATAATGTTGTATTTTGTTGCAGCTCTTTTTCAGACGTTTAGATAAGTGTAGAAAACTGTGCAGGTGTCCACAGTTCTCTGCATCCAATGCGGTGTATTAGGCCCACTTTGCTTGTAAAAGAATGGAGGGAAGGACTGAATGCTTCTGTGCCTCTAACCATGGCTTATATTTGGGATTTTTTTTACATTGTGCTGTGACTGTTCTTTACCACATGGTCAATGAATTTGTCTGTAGCTTGCAATGTACTTGGGAGAAGTGGGACAGACCTTGGGAATCCCTTCTTTGGAAACGTATTGCAAACAGCAAACTGAGTTGCCAAATGTGTGTGAAAGTCACCTGACAAATTTCAAGTGTCATGATCATACCTTTTGTTTTAAAAACCAGTCCAAGGGACCATGAGTAGCATTCTCTATCATCTTTTACTCAGGAGTCTCCACAGATGCCTACAGGAGGCAATCAAATGAGAAGACTCAGCTCTGACCCTCCCCGCTTTGCATTATTGTTGTTCCCTTTTTTCAGATGGAATTTCAAAACATGAATGCTATGCAAAGAATGGAGAAATGACTTCTAACCATTTTCTCTCAGACCTCTGTTTTCAAATAACCAAATGAATTCAGAAGTAAGTTTTTCATACTCTTTTCAAGAAATCAAAACAAAGCTGTATCATCGGCTAGGTTTGTTTTTTCCACAGCATACAATTGATATTTATGAGAAACATGATATTCTGGGGGGTTTAGGCTTTATTTCTTTGGATAGGGACTACTTGAGTTTTATGCCAGCATCGTCCAGGCCTCTAGGACAGTGATCCTTCATCTCCTCTGATTGTTAGTGATTTCCAAGCATCATGTTTTCCGGTGGCCTGTATCTGATCCCATGGATTATGTTGCTTTGCACATGAGCTCATCTTTTTTTGCCTTTCCTTTCTCTTTCCTTTTGCTTCAAGTCTATGTGGCACCCTTGCTGTATCCATGTGTCCTTCCCTCCACCTTTGGCATAGATAGCAAAGGAGAAGGGGGCATTATGTGTTTGCTTTAGGCAGGAGTAGTTTATCATATGTAGGTGCTGTTCATCTAATCATTAGATTAGCACTAAGATAACATACTTTCAGAATGAGCTATGTGCACATGAACTGGATTTTTAGCTACCAAAACTTGAAGCTGTTGTGTCCACTGAAGGAACATCTGCCCTGATTAATTCCAGTTGAGCTGAGAGCATATTCTGCCTCTGATGTGCTTTCGTTGTGTTTCTTTTAATTCCTTTTTGAAGTGCAATGTTTTAGTTTTTCTAAGTGGAAAACCTGAATAGGGTAGACACTATATTTAATGGCATATTAATCTCCCCAAATTTGCTGGTGTTTCTGTGTGAGAAGTCACTGAGTACTCCTTTTTTCTAAATAGTATAATTAGGAGCTTAGCTTTATACGTGGTGGGGTGGAAGGTGAGGTTACAAAGGATCTGCTTGGCAAGTGGTCTGTTCTCCCACCATTGCAGTGTGTCATTTTCCTTTAGTCTACTTTTAAAGGTCAAGTGTAGAAGTTTTTGGAAGTTGCACTATTTTAGAGGCCATGTGGTTTATTGGTTTAAAATAGACACTTAACTGCCAGCTACAGTTAGATGAACTATGGAACCACATCAAAACAAAGGAAAACTGCACTGGCTATCACAGTCTAAAAAGTATGCTAATTAATTGGGAGTGGGGTGGGTGTGTTTCTTTTCAGTACTTCATGTCACTCTGTCCATTCAATTGTCTTCTCAATTTTGATCATCCTGAGGCTGGGATTGCCTAAAAAAGTAACACAGCAGATCTGTAAGTCATCTTTGTGAGCAAAGTGGACTATGATGTAATGGTCATAGAATAGTTAGGGTTGGAATGTTAGTGCCTTAAAAATTACTGGTTGATTTTTGCCCCATTCCATTTTGAGCTGTTACATTCGTACAGCTATTCCGTCTTTGTTCTCCTACGTCAGACTCTGGAGACTTGCAGTTAAACCATTTTCTGGCTCTGAGTCATATTAATATTTGCAATTACTTCATGATATGTTTTTATGCTTTCTAGGTTCCATAATGATTTTGTATATGTAAAGTAACCTACTGTTGTGTAGATTTGAAAATGACAAATAATTGTTCTTTCTTATTTGGCTTAACTGTAAGGTAGTTAGCTGGTGTCTCACACTTCTCATTTGAATCTGTGATCCTGTAGTGTTACAGTGTCTGTATGTCAAATACACTATGCCAGGAAGAAAAGCATCACTATAGATGTAATTCACACCTGTATTTTGAAGACACCCCCATTGTGAATTCTGATGTTCCACCTCTGAGGTGTGGAGCTTTTCCTTTTGATAGTAGGTCAGACTGGGGTTGGGTAGATCTAGAACAGTCCTCAAGCATGCTGTGTTTTGTGTAGATATGCCCAGTATTTCACTGTCAGGTGTTCTTTTCTGTTGGTGTTTAGAAGGACTCTGACACCAGGGTGTACAACCATTGCTTCAAACAAGACACCCAACTCAACAACAAACTCTCTGGGCAGTTCCCAGTTTCACAACCTGTTTTCCAAACCTATTTTCCAGTGTGATGTTCCTTCTGAATATGGTTCTTAAGAAGCTTGAACATCCTTTGTAATTTGTACCAATGTCATTTGACTGAAGCAGTAAAGACTATTCTTGGAGCCCTACTTCTGTAGACACAGCTCAGCTTAATACCTACAAAGCCCTATCAGTAGGAAGTATGACTAATAATGCATGTAGAGAAGAGTAGTTTAAACTTGCTATGAAGAGCCAACATGGTTTTCATGCTCCTTTGAACTAATAAGCTTTCAAATCATTCTTTAGGTTATTCCAAACAGCCATCGATGCATTCCTAGTCTGTTTTGATCTTTAAGAAATGCAGACATTGACTCTGTAATTGCTATTCATTATCACAGTCATGGTGTTGGATGATGCAATTTGTGGAGCTCTTTCACTGAATGTGGTCTCTGTCTTGAGTCTGTGTTATTTTTGGATCCTTCTGAATCATAAATGGTCAGAACATCTTTTTCAAATATTTAGTTGGATGTCATCTTGTTAGTCTGAAATACATATTCTTCTATATTTTTGGTTTCTTCATAGGCGTATGTGTGTGTGTATGCATGCCTCTTTCTCTAGTGAATTTTGTCTTAAACATTGATGCTTGACCAAAAAAGCACAAAGTTGCTTGCAAATATGAAGCCAATTTTTTTGCAATTATCACAAAAATCGTAAAACAAAGAGGTGAAACTTCAGGTAGGGGTGAAGCACTTAAACTGATACAGAGAAAATTAGCATCAGAAATAGCAGGCAGAAAGTCATCTGTTGTTAAGCTCAGGTGTATTTCCATTGTCTTTGCAGTATTATGAGACTACTTAAGGTGTGTGTCTGAACCCCTGTCTCTCGGGGTGCAGAGCTGTCCTGTACCATGGTTCTGTTATATCCCATCAGTGTGTGATGAGAATCAGCAATAAAAAGGAATCTGAAATTCAGCCTTGGTGATGTGTATCTAAAAGCCAGTCCTCTTCAGATGAATCTGAAGCAAGTGGCCATACTTGAAGTGATGGATGTTCATAGTGTCTCGAGGAAAGACGTTTATCTTGCACTTTGGAAAATCCAACTGGATCCATCTAGCTGTTTTATTTGGACACAGAAGAACTATTCTAGCCTTGTAAACCTGAATGCTGGGCTATGAATAGCACAGACAAGAACTGAGTGCCCGCTATGGTATGAACTTGTGCCATTTCCTCATGTATTAACCTGTCACAAGGAGAAGTCCCACTATTAACAATCGAGTGTCTGGAATGCACTGTGTTGCCTTGTGTATTGCGAAAAGAAGCACATACCTGCAGCAACAGTAGTGAACTGTACCATTCTCAGTTTTCCTTATTCTCCTCTTCCACTGCAGACACTGGAAGATTAACGTATGAAAAGCACATACATTGAAACAAAAAAACTTAATCCTTTTTCAATCTGTATATAATTTTACTCCAGACAAGACAACTTTCCAGATATACATTAACCAATATTTGAAATTGTATGGTTTTAAGACTAGAAAGCTGTCTAGGACATGTTACTGTTTAGCCTAAAAGATTTCAGAAAAACAACATTATCTTCATTTTTTTTCCTTCTTACTGTTATTTTTTTAAGAATATCAGAAATAGCAAAGTTTTGTAATAGCAGTAATACATTAGCACTTGCAAAACTCAAACTCTTCACTATGGTATTTTTTTGCAATACATTTTAAAAACCTATTGATTTATTTAACATCTTATCACTGTTCTGGGGCAAGCTGGGGAGGCTCTTTCTTGCTCGCAACAGCATTATTTACTCACTCTTAATGTGCTTGGACCAATAAAGTTTGGAGGTCACAGTTTAGATCAGACTGGAAAAGAGTGGGTTTGGCTGTTGGAGTAAGTCACTTCTAATCATCAGTATCTAGAACATTTCTAGCATTGGGTTAAAAAAGTGAAGTTCAACTGGAACATCAGTGTCTGGGAATCAGTGGTCTTCTCATTGTCTGGGGTCAGGCACTAGTCTGCGTCAGTGCTGAGTATTGGTCCCTTTTCAGATTCAAAGGCATTTTGCTTGTTTCTACTTTGTATTTTGGGAGGTAAAACCTGCATGTTGGTCCAGGTCAGTGCAGTTCCTGTTCTGGTATCAAGGAGAGGTTGAGGTTTGACAATTAGTTAACAGTATTCTGTTTCTCTCACATCTGATGTTGAGCTTTCATTTATCTGTTTCCTTGGCCATCTTTTCTTCACAACAGAAGGTGAGAATCTTTCTGTCCTTGCTTGCCAATGGCAAGATACTGTTTTCTACACACATGGCAATCTCTCTTTATCTGCCAGTATAAGGAGGAGAGTGGGCTTTCATGCTTCTGAGGATTAGGTTAGCAAGGCACAACTTTGAGCCTCAAGGTATGTGAGCACCATATAGCCTATATGTAATTGGTAAATTTGTATTTGCTTTAAAGTTTCTGTCACAGAATGAGATTACTTTTGTTATTAATCTCCTCTCTCAGAAAAAATTGGACACCTCTATTCTCCGTGTACTGTGTAGGTGTCATAGTTGGGTCTTTGCCTCTTTTACAGACAGTACTAATTCAGTAGTGTCACAGCTTCAGCCCATTTGGGTGGGTAGTTCTGTAACTTGCAATAAGAGGAAAATCCATTTATGTATACTTACAGTGCCACAGAAAGTTCTGAGACCACTGACTGCTCTGCAATGAGAAAGATGGGTTTATTTCTAGCCTGCGTTTGAATCTTAAAGTGTATTACCATTTTTCCCCATCCTGATCTTTAAATGCTTCTTGAACAAGTCAGTGCATCTCATTTCAAAAGTCTTTGCAATGTAGTTGCCTCTACCAGTCAGAACTAAAAACATGTTGTTACACAAGCATGGCCAGCCATTGTGTTCACATGGAAGTTTTAAAGCTGAAAATCCTGTCTCTTCCTAACTTCTTGTGCTTGACATGAAGCATCTAATTCATGCAGTTAAATTAGCAGGAGCAAACATTAAATTCAGGTGAGCTCTTCCAGCCTTAGGGCCTCTAGCAGTTCTGAACAGAGCGCATGGAAGTTGGCGGTTGTCAAGACTGAGCCTGTATGGACACAGCCCTAGGTTAGCAGGTGAGAAATGCTTGGAGTTTCCCTTCCCAGGCCATGCTGTGTGGTGCCATGCAATAATGCTTTATTATAAAGAGAATTTGAACTTGTTTCTTTATGACTCTTATTCTTCAATATCAGCAGTATGCAAGGAAAAAGTGAGGGAAATGCATCCTCTTCTGCCTTTGTAGCTGTGGATGGTAGCTTTGAGTAGATGGTTTCATCTTCATCCAGAAGATGGTTTCCCTAGTTCATTCAGTGGTTGGACTGCTTATGTATAAGCAGGGCAGTGGTCAAATGTGTGCCAGACCCTCCATCTAGGAAAGGCCTTCCGCTGGCTCTCAATGCTGTTCTCTAAACCTTGTTATGAAATGTCAGGGCTTTACATGCATTGGTCCTTGCTGTTGTGCAGGTGATAATGTCATAGGGAAGTTCCTACAGGAGGACAAAACATGACAAACCAGCCGTTATCATTTTTCTTTTGTCTTTTGCATATGAAGACTGATAAAAAAAGATTTATTTGAGACACTATGCCTTTTGGGGGCTCTAAAAAGGCAAGTAGCTCTTGTCTCTTCCCTTAGGAAGGCATTTCCGTTAACTATGGTTTTGTTTGGTAAACAATGTTTATACAGTCCTGGGATTTAATATCTTTATTTGAATTGAATAAAACCAGTTGAATACTGCTTGGCACTAAGCAACAAAGTACGTATGTTGAGATGCCAAGAAGAGACTGCTGGGCTCTAGATGCTTCGCATTCCAGACCTGTTACCTTGTAAGTGTAATATTTACCGCATTTCAGTCCAACTGGAGATGAAGAGCAGGCCTGTGAAGGAGAGGAGAGTTGGAGAGGTTTTAAGCTGGAGGAAATAAAGCTTGAATGAGCTGGCCGAGCAAGGTAAAGTTTTCCTGGTAACTGACACATGAAGACATGTAAAGAACAATCACTCATATGGCCAGTTTATTCAGACTGAAATCAGCATGCATGGCAGTAAAGGAAAAACAGAAAAAGAAAGAGGGGAAAATAGAAAGCTCTACTCTAGCCATGGATGAAAAGCATCTGTGAACATGAATGAATTCTTGCAGGGGCACAGGAGCAGTTTTAACTGTTTTATTCCTGTGCACACTTTGCTTTTGTACCCAGATGTCTTTGGTACCCAGAGGACTTTTCATTTAGAGATTGTGGTCCGTGGTTCAATCAGTGCCTGAAATCTTGTTTACAAACAGAGCTGGTAAATGAGCAAATTGGAATGCCTGGAACTCCTAAACATTTTTAATCTGTGCAAATCATGAAATCCAAAGCCTGAAAAGAAACGAGGAAGCTTTGCAAAATCATCCCAGTATCGCATGTTTCAGTCCCATGTGAGTGCTGCAGGAGAATGATTTCAGATTCTTGTCTACCAAGCTGACATATCAGGGAGAAGCTGGATCCGGTTCAGTTGGATAATACTGGGTTATTCCTTTATAGCTGAAAAAAAACTGCTACAATTCCAAATATGTATGACAATTGTGCAAATTCCTTAATCCTGTTTTCCATTCATTTATGTAGTAATTAAAACCATAGACCTGGAAACTATTTTCACAGGCAGAGGCCTTTCATTTGCAGAGGCCCATTTTGTATATTTTGTATTATTCTGACTGTATGTTCAGGTTTACTCTCTTCCAGAAGAGAATGAAACTTGATGGCATTCATTATGAATGTGCATTGGCTTGGTTTCTTCCACTGTCCATCATATTTGAAAAATCTTGGCAGTCAGGAGAAGTTCCCGACAACTGCAAAAAAGGGAAATATAACCCCCATTTTAAAGAAGGGGAAAATGGATGAGCCGGGGAACTACAGACCAGTCAGCCTCAC
>JASSUY010006662.1:0-14409 GCA_032466535.1 Forpus xanthops
TTGCATTGCAAGGTGTGTATGTGGTGCATGAATCTGGACATGTATTTGAGCATAGAATCGTAGAATCCTGGACTGGTTTGGGTTGGAAGGTAGCTTAAAACTCGCCCATTTCCAGCCCCCTGCAACAGGCAGGGATACCTTCCACTAGAGCAGGTTGCTCCAAGCCCCATCCAACCTGGTCTCGAGCACTGCCAGGGATGGGGCAGCCACAACCTCCTTGGGCAGCCTGTTCCAGGGCCTAAAGATAGAACAAGATCTTAAGGGTATAATGATGTAAGAAGAGCTGCTGTGGCTGCATGCAAGGGCACACTGTCAGTGTATGCGGTCCTTTGGAAAGCTCCAAGTGGCCGTTTGTCCACCTTTAACTGTGTAAAATGACAATCCCCAAAAGGATCTTGGTATTTGTGTATAGTATTCCAATCACACAGCAAGTTGAGCTGAACTTTCTGCTGCTTAAGCACTACTCCTCCATACAAGGCCTTGAATCAGCTAATTAAAAGCTAGTGGAGAGAGGGAACAGTCTGCAGTGTAGTGAACTCAACAGATTCCTGAGGTCATTGCTGGTACAGAATTCCCTCACTCTGTCCCATGAAAAGATTTTTAAGGATTCGTTGGAAATCTCCCATGGATTTAACTTCTTCCTTTGTTTTGCTTTGCAGCAAAAGCTTGATTGAAAGTGACTGTGGCAGCAGTAATGCCTGGCTGAGTTTGGAGAAAACAAGCTCTAGACCCATTTAGACGTTTCATTTGAAAGCAACTTCCATTATCTCCTATTAAGGCCCGTGGTTAGTAAGCAGCAGTGTGAATGCATGTGTGTGTTCATCCAGTATGACTTCTTTATCAATTTTGGTTTTTTAATCACTAGTTTTTAGGAAGAGGTGGGGTTATTATATTTTTTTCTTATATATAGTTAATTAATGCCTGATAAACCTGAATCTAGTTTTCTAGGGATAAACTTTGGTGCAGGACCTTAGCAGTGTTAAGCCAGTTGATTCCAGAGTTAACATACGATTTATTCCGCTCTATCCATCCATCTTTTAGAATTTCTTTAGCATTCCATGAAAGAAACTAAAGAAAATCTGGTGGTTTTCCCTCTCTTATGTTTGTTTTGGGAAGATAAAGTCTTGAAATTAGAAATACATGCTGGAATTGAAGGCATCAATTAGTATAACCTGATCAAAGGGACCTAGTGTTCTTTAGTCTTGCCTATGAGCCTCAGCACCAAAGTCACTTCGAGGTGTGGTTCTGCCTGCACCCAGGCATTGCAGCCCCACTCACTTTAAGTGGTACTGGATGAAGATTTTGAGTTTGGCTTTGTAGAAGTGGAGTAGATCAGTACATGAAATGAGTACTTCTTAATCAAGGATGCAGTTTGAAATGCTTTGTTTTAATCCCTGAGCAAATAGGGCACACAGAGGCAGTACTGGCTTCTGCAGCATGTCTCAAGCAGGGAATTGCATGAGGGAAGTTCTGCCTTAGCAGCTCACTGTGCTGGGACAAAGAGCTGTTTGTCAGCAGAGGCTGTTTCATATAAAAATCATATTTTCAGGTGAGTTTCATTCTGGAGGCCCTTTTCTCCCCACATCCTTTCCTGCTGCTGGCTGCCTGCTCCCTTCTCACACTCCTCTGCCTGCACGGGGCCAATCTGACTCATAACACTAATGCAACAAAACATTTTCTGCTGGATGAATGACCTGTCTCTCCCTTCTTACCACATCAGTACCTAGGGAGTGACCGTGAGGGGAAGAAAGACTTGGTTTGATTTTGCCGTAGTGTTCCTTTGAATATAGGTCTCTCCAAGTTCATAGCCTAATCTAAATGCCTTCTTGGTGCTGGTGGGGGTTGCTCAGTTTCACCTTTGCATTTTGAGGTTAAGCTTGAAAGAGCTCAGATTTAGGTCTCTTGAGTTCTTCATGGAAGTGAAAGGTCTGATTCTGTGGTGCCTTGAGCTTTCTATTTTTGTTAGGCTAATGATAGGAAAATGCCACTTGCACTTTAGATTGATAGGAGAAAACAGCTCCTAAAAATTCCCTTTTTGTGAGGGTTTTTCCTGGCTGCTGGAGAAATGGAGGGAAGGCTCTGTGCTGGGACAGGAGATAGGCTAGAAGCAAACCAAAGTGCGGGGGAAAATGCAGTCAGTTTATGCTCCACTTTCAGAACCTGCCTGAGGTGGTGGGAAGGAGTTAAGATGAATCCTATGAATCCCAAGGCAGTTTCAGACTACTCTTGTAGGTTCTCCTCATGGGTCATCCTTGCCTTGAGCAAAGAAGGTGGAGTTGGGGTGATGTTAGTCATTGTTCACCTGTCACACAAAGCCTCCTTAAGCTGGAGGCTTCCTTTAAACAGGAATTTCAGCATGCTGGATGAAGCAGGGAGCGTCAAGAAGGGACTATGAGCAAGAAGGACCTCGGGACTCTGTTGTGGATATTAGTTCTACCCCATGATGGACAAGAAGATGTTTGACAGTTGTCCTATGAGTTTGTCTTTCAAGAGCGGGACTCCTGAGCTCACCAAGGAACATACTGTGAGGATTAATTTTAAATTACCCAAAACCAGGTTACTTAGTGAAGCCTCATTCTTGGGGGTGTGGGGGGTTGGTGGTGATGTTGGTGTTGGTGTTGTCAGGCTTGGCCAGGGCCTCCCTGTGGCTGCACTGATTTCTGTCAGCTTCATAACCATTTAACCATGTAATGACTTCTTATTTGATTTAATATTTCCAACACTATTTATGCACAAGCATCAGGAGTGCTGGGGTTTCTAATGCAGCATTTCTTTGGCTCATTTCCTGCCCAGCTGTTGTCCTCTCCAGCCCCATGTCCCCTGACCGGGTGGTGATGTAGCCTTTTGGAGGTCACATCTGCAGCTCTACAATGATCACCTCAGCCTGCTCTGCTCCTTAGGGAGCTGGGGCCAACCATAGCCTGCAACCATCTGGCTTCTGGCTTGCTTCAGCCGTCATACTCAGCATTGACCTAGCTGCTATCGCGGCCATCAGGAACTTTATCTCTGGACCTGGTGTCTGATGAGGCTGTCATGGGGCAGGAACACTTACTGGAAAATGATTTATACTAATTAGGTGGCTCAGAGGTTTCTTGTGGAACAGTAGGAGGGAAGACACAGAGGTCAATCATCTTTATTCTCCAAAAAGCCATCATCACCTGATAAAGATTCAACTGCCTTTAGGTTTTGAAGAGGATGTTTCATGCTGCTTCAGCCAAAGCGGGGAGTGAAGACTTCAATCTTGTGACCTTTGTTCTCTAAAGAACGTGTCAAGTTTTGGCTGTGCTGCTGGCCTTGACTTTTAATTGTTGAAGAGGATGTGAGATCAGCCCCAAGCCTTTGTGCTGCAGCTTACCCGGTGGGAGAGGGGAAGTGCCGTGCTTCTCTGCACATGGCTGCCATGATTTAATGTGAAATAAGTATGACCAGCCCCCCCTCCAAATGATGAACTACCTCTTAACAGCAAGAATTAAAACAAAGTGATGGCTATTAGAGATGGGAAACCTGATGCTATCAATAGCTGTTTTCATGCAACTTGTTACACCATGATGCAGTAAGGGTCTACCCTTAATATAGCTTGTCTTTAGCATAAATTTAATGCCCGTATGATGATCCAAGCCCCATTGGCTTCCTCAGTGATGGCATGTGTTTATGGGGTATCAGAATCTGGCCTGATAAGGCTGCCTAATCACCTCTTGTGTCTCAGAATCAGATCTTACCCCACTGTGACCCAGCTGAAGCTGATGCACCAGAGGGAGGACACAGCAGGATGGGTTTGTGAAGGGCCAGTATGACTATCTCTGCCAGGATTTGGGGAAAGGGACCTTGTTCTGTGCTTAGATAAATCCTGAGCTCAGAGAAGCATTTCTCTGCCTTGCTGTCAGCCCATCATGTGTTGCTCTGGTGGGGGAAAGAAACCCAATGTGGTCTGCAATCTGCTTTAGGAGCATATCTATAAATGAGATGCCCTGTAGATCACGTAAGGCCATTCACTGCTGCTCCACGCCCCTTGTGTGTACCATCCTCTGATTACCTGGTATCCTCCCCTTACCCCTTGTGCTGGTGTTTGCAAGGAGGCCCTTGGAAGGTAACTGCCTATGTTCTGCTGTCTTTTCTAGATAGCACAAATGATTTATGGCCTTTGTATGCCTCTTTGGCCCTTCTGCTTGCCATAAAAGCAGTGGAGTATAACTCAAAATTTCTCTGCAGGAAAGAGCCAGGCATTAGAAGGTCCTTCTTCCTTTTTCCCCCAGCATAACAACCCTCTCACTTATGGTGGTGGACAGTCATTTTTAGGCTGAACTCACCCCAACATGTTAAGTAGTTACTATCTTGGTTTCAGGGTTGTTGAGATATCTCCTGTGGGGAATGGCACTCAGGAACTATTTTTTTTCTTGACAAACATCTCCTTACAACCTTGCTGCTCATGTAGGTGATGTGATTTTCAAGCTGGCCTGGAGCCTAGAAGTGAACTCATAGGCCTCAAGGAGCAATAAGTGCTGCAGAGTTTTAACCAGCCCAGCCAAACTCTGTGTGTGTGTGTACGTGTGTGAAAGCACTTTCCAGCAGGCTGGCTATCTGGAATGATAACCCACTTGGCCTAGATCCATTCAATTGTGATATCGAGCTGCAATTCTCTGGTCCCATCAGAAAACCCATGACAAACAAAGGTATTTCCTCCTGAAAATAACCTGTTTTAAACTGAACAAATGTCACTCGTAGTAGTGGGTGAGTAGAATAAGCCTCTCTCAAACTCAAAGCAAAGGAACTGCTGGGAAAGCTGAGGTCTGAGCTGGTGCCTTTGCATCAGTGAGGCGTATCCCAGGTAATCAGTGTGAAATCAGCCCCCCTCATTCCTCTTCCAGGTGCTGCTGCTGCCTTTGCAAGGGTTATAGCAAAGGGATTTGAAGGCAGTGAAAATTCTTGTGATGGATTTGGAGGTTGTGTAAGCAAAGCCTGTAGCCTGTGGCTTGGAAACAGTCTGTTCTTTAATATTTGCATTGTGCTTTCCTATAACTTGCTCTGGAGGTGCTGGGCCGTCTCCTTTGGGAAACCAAGGACCTTGTAAGGGTGTTGAATAATTCTAGTATGAGCTGAAAGGAGCTGTGAGTGCTTCACAAGCCCATCAGGAGTGAAAAGCCTGTCTGATGGTACCAAAGCAGTTTTGTACCTGGCTAGAGCCCAAGAAGGGGGCAAGAGAGAAAGGCAAGTTTATGTATTCACATTTGCCAAAGGTCTCAGAGCTTCAAATCATAGGACTGATGAAGGCTTTGAGTTGGGGCCCATTCTTATTTTACAATGTCTGCAATCGTTGCTCTATTGCTGTCTGAATAGCTTGGGGTCTTTGAGGAGATATGCTGGTCTGTGGGCTAGAAGACCTGATGTGGGAATTGTCTGATCTGTCTTAAGTGCCTGCATTAGGACGAGATGAACAGAGTTTCTCTATGCTCATGGTACAGAGAGCTGAACATATACAGATGCAGTGAAAATCTAGGCTCCCGTTTGGTTTCCCAAGGCTGTGTTACCCTGCAGGAATACGGGCATCCCATAGGTTCAGTGTCCTAACTGCCAGCTCCATATGGATGACCTGGGGTATCTTGTGCTGCCCTGGGCATTCTATGTATGGAGTGACTTAAAGCCTTACAGCCATGAGAGTTCTCTCCCACCTCTGTGTCTACCGATGGCTCTGACACTTATTTATCCTCATATGGTGGCAATTCCCTTTGGAATTATTGTGGACTTTAGAATATTTCCTTCTTTTACCACCATTTGAAAACACAAGGAAAATAAAACCTCCTGATTTCATATTTTGATGTATTTTTCTCTTTCTGTTAGTCTTAAGTTAAGATGTTTCTCCAGAAAATCTTTGTCAGCTTGCTGGAATCCATTCAGTAACACCACAACCTGGGGAACAAGAAGGCAGTATTGGGAAAATCATTTGTTTAAAAACAATCTAGTGAATTTTGGACTGATGTAAAGTAGCAGCACTCACCTGGGGCTTCAGTGCCTTGCATCCATAGCCAGGATCCAGATTTTCAGGGGCATGAGTTGTGCTAGGAAAGGGTACCACCCACTCTGGGGCATCTCTTGCAGAGCTCTGGTTTCTACCCACCTCCTCAATGTGACACAGTTGAAAAACACAGTGAAAAGGCTGGAGAACACTGTTTTTAAATAGGCCTCCAGTATTTTCTGTTTACCAGGACCAGCCTTCCCTGACAAGCCCTTGAGCCGTCATAACTTTTCCCTCTCAGCTTCCTGACAAGAGTGTGCACACCATAGTCCAAACAGACTCCTGCCAGGGCCAGAAAAGGAAAGACACTGTTGCTTTGCTTGGAGTTGTCCTTGTGCATTTTCCTCCCTCTTGTTACTGAGATAAGGAGTCCGTGAAAGACTGTGCAAAGCACCATGTCGGTTTAATCAGCGTATGAGGGAGAAACTAGATATGCCCTGTTAGTGCAGTCACAGTCCAAGCATGAAATTAAGTGGAGGTGGGGGTGGATGCGATGGAGAGAAATGCTGTCCATCTCTCAGGCATGTAGCTGAGAGTCCACAGAAAGAGAGGACTGAGCGAGTGCCCTTGCGGAAAGCCTCTTGGAGCCTGGCAGGCTGGGGCTGCTGTGTCTTGCAGTTATTGCACATAATAACCCAAAGTGGGTCACGCTGCTGTTTTGTGTGACGGTATTAAATGGCACTTTGGGAGAGTGTGCATGCTGATTACAGCTGGTGAGGAATGCCATCGCTTTAAGAGGGGTGGAAAAGAAGAAGTGAGAGGAAAAGATTTTCTTTGTGCCTTGAGGCATGTGAGGGTAGTGTTTTCCCCATCACCTCAGAGATCAGTGGAGAATTACACTCCCTCAGTCCAAAACATCAGTCCAGGAGGCTGTATGTTGACATGGGATTTAATGCAACCTGTCTGCTTAAATGCTTCTTGAAGCCATGGGGCTGTGTGATGGCTAATCGTTCCTAGCCTGAATTACTGCACAGCAGTACTGTGCACTACCAGATGGATCCTGTCCTTCAGCCCAGAGCTGACAGTGTGTGTGCCTGACACCCTGTGCAAGCTGGTGCCACTGCTGAGAGAAGTGGTCCTACCTGCCTGCTGCCCCAGACCACCTATCAGCAGTGCTCTACCCATTCCCTAGTGCTGCTGTAAGCAGCTGTGATAAACTGACCCTAATTAGAACTGACTTCAGCTGTAGCAGTGATTTAGGCCAATGCGCATTACACTGCTATAGCTCTACTTTCTCCTCATGGTTGTCTCATGTGGGTGCAGGATGAGGCTAGGTGAGTTAAAAGTGGTCTTAACAAAGAAGTTGGTACAGGTTGAGGTTTTACTGCCTGTCCTGCAGAGCCTCCCAGATAGATGACTAGAGGCTTTATACCAAAGATTGCTCCAGGCTCTACTCTTGATGTCTGATGCACATGAGCCATAGAATTTTCTGTTGGTATTGTCTATTAAACTGAAATGTCTTTTTGAGAATGCAAGTAAAGGGAAAAATTACTTGGAGGAGATTGTGATTCAGAACTCCCTTTGCAACTGGTGGAGAAGCCTTTCTTGAGACACTAATTTTGCCATCAAGTCTGACTTTTTTGCATTTTCTGCAATGATTTTAAATTGCTATTTAAGCTTAAAAAATGAAAATGTTGTAAATTTAATTGCTTCTGACAATACTCAACTGTTAATAGATGTCACAGATATGACAGTTGTTTCTGATTTGATAATTAAATGGGGAACCCACAAACAGTGCTGTCACAGTGACATGCCATGCCACCTCAGTCTCTGCTGTTTAATTATCTTTTGTGCACTGATGAAGGCACTTTCCATCTCTTTCAGAATGAGCACATTGAGCAGAATACTTTTACATGCATCTTAGTTTTGCCTTAAAGCAAAGAATTATTTTAGTAGTGGCAGCCTATGCTTTGAGCTCTCTGTGTTCTACCTTATTCAGGCCACTGCCTTGCTGAAGTTCATGGGTATTGGACCTTGTAGTGAAGAGGTCTTAAAATGCTTTACAGAGGCAGTTGGCACCCTTGTCTCTGCTTTACAAATCCAAGATACAGGGAAGAACTTTCTCTAAACCAGGCAGCAAGGAAAAGAATAACAGAATGATTTGGATTGGAAAGGACCTTAAAGTTCATCTGTTTTCAACCCCCTGCCATAGGAAGGGACACCTTCCACTTGACCAGGTTGCTCAAAGCCCCACCTGATAGTGGCAGTGTTGCAGGTCGGTGTTAGATCATCCCAGCTCAATCTGCTGCTGTATGCTCTCCCTTCCATGGCTCTTCACGCAGCACTGGCTGTGCTAGTTACTAATATATGGAGAATGAACCGAATTTGGCCTCGCTTATTTTGTGTGTACAATGTACAGGGTACAAATCTAAGTGTGTCATTTTGCAGATATGGAGCCAATTCCTCAAACAGGGCTATGGGCAAAAGAAGTTTCATAGATAAGTGAAGACAGGGATGCTTTGCTGAAAGGGGCTTCTCCCATATGCTGGAGAATTTGGCATTCTCACTGCTGCTGTAGCTGTGTAGCATCACTGCGGAAATCATGTCATGGCTCTTTTGTTTCTTAGTTACTCTTGATTGTTCTGAGTTCAGCGCTGGTTGGACAGCTTACTCCTGCTGTGGGAATGAGCTTTCTGTAAACTACATAAAGTCATGTGGCTGAGGCCACATTGTTGTGACTTGATCACAGAGACCCTCTGCTTTTCTGCCTGCTCCCGGTCGGGTTGGAAAGGGTCAGGAAGCAGCATATATACTGCTTCGGATGTAGTCCTCACTGCTGCTTTTCCCATTGTGGCATGCTGTGATGCAGCAGGTCAGTCCCTAGCATGGGGCATCAATCCTGTGTGACTGCAGGAATTGCTTTCTCTGAAGCGATGCGCAGAGCGTTGCCCTTCATCCCGTCTGTGATCTCTGCCGTTCTCCAGCCTGCTCCCCTGAATTCCCCACCTCCTTTCCTGCCCAGGCCCTTTGCATGCAATGCGGTGGTGACCTACAGAGCCGTCTCCCTGCCAGACACCCGGGCATCCTGCCAGCCGCCCTGCTCCCTTGGGCTGACAAAGGCTGGAGCTGCTGCGGGAGGAAGCGTGTGCAGCTCCCGAGGGGAAAAGGAGGGTGAACACTTTGTATCACTTGACAGGAAGGCCTCTGCTTGACAAAAGAGCGCTGCTGACAGGCTCCAAAAAGCAGCCTGGGGCTTGTGTTTCCTGAGCCAGCAAGACACCGCGAGCCTTAGTGCAGAGGGGTTAAATGGGAGCAAGAGCAGGAACCTCCGGTGTTTTTGGACGTTGGCGTGGCTTTTGCTTCCCAGAAGGTGAGTTTTTCCCTTTATCCTTTCCAGGCTTTTCCCTGCAGCAGCCGGGACATTGGGAATGCTTTGGGAAAGCGCTTCCCCTTCTGCTCCCCCCCTGGAGGCTCGCACAGCGGTGAAGTAATCTGTGACATTCAGACAGCGGGAACGGGAAGCCGCTGCAAAATAAAACAACAGCATCAGGAAGCGGCACCGTGCTCTTTCCCGCTCCCAGCTGGGAAATGACAACACTTCATTCAAAGTAGTTAATGCACAAAGCTCAAAGCCCGTCGCCGGTCCAGCCCTTGCTGAGCAGCGCTGGGTAATCACCTCCCTTGGCTGTCCCCATGCGGTGCTGTATGCCCAGTGGGCTCAGAGGTACCAGGAAGATGATGCAGGCGTGATGCCAGCAAAGAGTCACTTTAACAGCAGGCGCAGCACAGTAACACCTGGCAAAACAGTTGCTTGGGTTTATAGCTTCCATGAAGACCCTGGAGGGTGTTTCTTTTACATTTTAATTCCTGCTGGTTATATTTTGCAGGAAAACCGGAGCCTACCCCCTTCCTTTTATGGTAGCTGTTACTTTTACAGATGTATTGCAACCCAAGGTTTCACAGCCCAAATCCAGTGTGTAATGTGTCAAAGTAAGATCACCAGAGGCAAGCTGATCGCTTGGCAGCCTTCAGAGAGTGGGTTTTCTCTCCTCCTCCCATTCTCATTGCAAATCAACCCTTGGGTGCAAGGCACTGCCCCTTCACACAGGTGTCTGACTGCAGCAGGCTGGTCCTGCGTTTAGAACCATAGAACAGTTTGAGTTGGACAGGACAGTAAGATCATCCAGTTCCAACCCCCATTTCATCCATGGCTTCTCTTTAATGTGCATGAAAGTGCAGGGAAGTCGATGAGCCTTTTTGCTTGTTTCCAACCTTAACTTTTCTATGATTCTATGATAATCTATGCATGCAGACAGCCAATACGCAGTTGAGCCACAGCTCCCCAGCAAAGGATGTGGTTTGTTCCTGGGGTAATATAATCCTAGAAGGAGAGATGCTTAGTTTTGTGGATGCTTGGGTTTGTTAGCACCAATCTGTCAGTGTGAGGAGGACGTGAAAGGGAGTGTGTAAGAAAGTGAAGGTATCATCTAACTGTAGGCATCTAATTTGGGTATCTAAGTGAGGACTCGGAGTGGTGTCTACTCTGTCCATTAACTATACAGGGGGATAAAGATAGGCAGTGTAAATAGCTCCAGACATCTGAGCCTACAGGACAGCCTCTGGAGGGAAGCAGTGCTGAAAATGCCATTGCTTTAATGGTTGGAATGAGTTTGGACAGTGCACCAACAAGGAGCTCATGTGCTGATGAAACGCAAGGGCTTACAGCAGAAGGTCTCAGTCATTATCCAGCCCTGCTAGTCTGAACCAGAAGTGTTTCCTTTCTTTCCCTAACAGCAAGCAAAAGCAACCTCCATTTTCCCTTCTGTAATACTTTCTCTCTTTCTAAAATATTAGGGGGTAAAGAAGAAATCAACCAGGCACATCAGGGCTGATGGCACCACCCAAGAGCCTTAACATTGACAGCAAGAGCCATAGACTTTAAATCCTTAGAAGCAGATTGTATTCTTTCTTTGTGTGTGACTGGAAGGTAAAAATAAGCAAGGCAAAGCCTGTTGGAGGATGTTGTGGATGAGGTTACTGTTTGACAGGGGTGTTTAAAAAGGATTAGTGCTTGACTGGAAACAAAATCTTGTCCCCCAAAGACTCACCAGAATGGCTTTTGAGCCTAGGATGCAGCTTGTCTTCTAGAGCTCCTACACTGAGTGTTCCGTTCTTTGAAGCAGCTCTCAGGGTTAGAATACAATTACTGTTCTTTTTAAATCAGATTCATTCTATAGCAGCCACATTTTTTTTTAGCATACACCAGCAACCTTAGGAAGTAACAAAATTGATAGAGCCCCACAAGTTGCTCCTACAGCTTCCAGCCCTTCTGTGCTGAGAGGACAAGGGGTAATGGGTTCAAACTTAAACAGGGGAAGTTTAGATTGGATATGAGGAAGAAACTCTTTACTGTAAGGGTGATGAGGCACTGGAATGGGTTGCCCAGGGAAGCTGTGAATGCTCTGTCGCTGGTGGTGTTCAAGGCCAGGTTTTACATAGTCTTGGGCTGCCTGGTTTAGTGTGAGTTGTTCCTGCCCATGGCAGAGGGGTTGGAACTGGATGATCTCAAGGTCCTTTCCAACCCTAGCTATTCTATGATTCTATGATTATGTGCTGTGACTTGATGGCATTACCCAAGAGGTGCTGCCATCTCTGGACAAGTGGAAAGGAGAATACATCATGGTGTGTATGTGGTACAAAATACCAAGCTGGTCCTACAGATTGCTGAGGGCCTGCACTCACTGTGAGGGTCTTCCCATCCACTGGTTTCTTGGATTGTCCCTTCAGATGTTTGTTGCCTGAGCGGTTGCCCCCATCTGTATGGATCTGCCTTGTGCTCACATAGGGATGACATAAATGTCTGTCCATGTCCCTGTGGGTTTTTTGGAGTTGCTTCTGAGTGTTAAAGTCAGTGTGTGTTTTGTGCCTGGTTTTTGTCACCCAGGCTCCACCACTGTCAATCCTCTTCCAACTGCTTATGTTAATCGTCTCTGTGGCTATTTCTCTTCCTCTACCCAGCGTTGGTCTCCCTAGGCCTCTCATCCTGCTGTACAGCTATATCCTGAGAGCACTGCACTCTTCATCTGCATCCCAAATCAACATAAAACACCTGCAGTTTGTCTCGGCCAGGTGCACTAAGCAAGCAATGATATTAAATGATGTCACCATTGACTGATGGTGCTGTTTTGGTCCTGGTTTGTCACAGAAAGCAGGAGTGCATCTGTGAGCTGTAAAGAAGAGGCCCCTTACATGTATGTCTGGACCCGTCGTGTCCCAAAACCATGTTTCCCTGTATAGTGAGTCTGGTTTTAAAGTGTCTGCTTACTTATGATTGTGCAAACCTGTGTGAAGGCTGGGGTGACCTGCCCTTGGGTGATTCCTGCCCCTGCTGTGGGACTGTGGCCAGGTCATTTCATTGCATGGTGTGTTTACACCATACCTCATTTGATAGGGCTCTCATCCTGGTTGGGACCTTGGCAGAACTGTCATAATCATGGTGTAAAACTACTGTGTCAATGTGACAGGGCTTTAACCTATTTTGCAACACGGTGACTGTTCTGCCTGTAGCAGAATGAGAAATACACACTCTTTTCTGTTTATATAATTACATTAGCCCTGATATGGCCAGTAAAATAAAAACAGAGCTATTTTCCATCAGAAATCATAGTCCTATTGCATTGATATGAAAGTGCCTCAGAGAGTTGTGTGGGCTTTACTGAACTTCAGACCTGAACAATCATCTTGAAAATAAGGCTTTCTTAAGGCAATTTCCACACTTTAGGTGTTGCTGCTGCTCCACATCAGTCTGGAATTCAAGTCTCTGAAACTGTATATGAAGCAAAATACCCTTCTGCTACCTCTGGATGGCAGGAGGGTTTCCATGCTCTTCCCTGCAGGCTGGGCAGGATGTGGGCTTAGGGGAAGTGGGCTGGATGAGTGATGGGATGAGGGGAATTGGAGGAACACAACTCAGAGAGAAAAATGATCTCAGTTGTGTTGTCCATCTTGGAACAAGTTCCACGTTCAGCCCAAGTCAATGAGCTGCATCTGCAGATAAAGAGCTATTCTGGTACAGTACGCTGAAAGGGATTCATGCAGGTGCAATAAACCCTTAGATATATGCAATACCTACCCACAGCTGAGCCTCTTCTGCCCTAGAATTGAAGCTTCTGATCTGTTTCAGGAAGTGGTCCTCCTTAAATTAACAAATCAGATGAAACTGGCAGTAAATAAAGGGTCTGGTGTGACATGAAGGCAGCAGCAGCTTTGCTATGGGGATGCCCTGCAGTAGATGGGGACACTGCTCACCCACTGATGGCTCCATCTTGTTAATCCAAAACCACAGTGTGCTGGTCTTGGGATAGGTCTTAAATAGCAAGTCAAGAGGGAAGCCAGATTTGTCTGGGGCTGAGGAGGGAGCTAAGCCTGAGATAGCGCCACTTGCCTCAGAGTCTGGACAAGCATGGATGGAAAGGGCCCCTTCTCCCATCATCCAGCCCCTGCTTGGGTTTTTGGCTTCACAGGTGGATTTTTTCCAGATAAATGCCTACTGGTGTGGGGATCGGAGGAGGAAAAGTTGGCAGCTGAGGCAGAGAAGGATCTGTGCTTTATCTGATGAGATAGTGGTCCGGACCGGCTGCAATAGGTAGGTAAGTTATGATGGAGTTGATGTAGGGCAACCTGGTGGTTAGGGTATGGTGGCAATAAATTCCTCAGGTGGCTGATGGGCATGGTGTGTGTGTGGAGTGCCAGTAGTAGTGGTGAGGGTGATGGAGCAGGGCAGTGTGTGACAGATGGGATAGAAGGGAAGGTCCTGGTGACAATGGGAACTGGATCCATGGCTGTGTGCAACGAGGACACCAAGGTTTTCAGGGAAAAAGGGATGGAAGTGACATCAAATATAAGCAAGATTTATGGAATGCAGCCTGGTTTTCTGGTGTTTGTGGCCCTTTCAGTTGGCCAGGGACAGCTCCTGTCCCATAAGGTGTTCTACACTTTCATTTAAAGGGTATTTATGGGGTTTGGCCAATTTCTGCAGCAGTTGTTGCACTGATGAATGAGGCCTCACTGCCAAAGCAGCGCTTCTGAGGCCATGGGAGTAGGATCAGTTCGTGCTCCTGAAAAAGTGGTGAAGGAAGCCTCTAAAGTGGTCACTTTCCAAAGTAGGGGAGACTGTGGTGAGCCCCACTTCCCAGCCTCCTGCAGTCATAAAGTCATAGAGTCACAGCATGGTTTGGGTTGGAAGGGACTTTAAAGCTCATCCAATTCTAATCCCTGCCACAGGCAGGGACACCTTCTACTAAAGCAGATTGCTCCAAGCCCCTGTGTCCAACCTGGCCTTGAACACTGGCAGGGATGGGGCAGCCACAGCTTCTCTGGGCCCCCTGTGCCAGTGCCTCAGCACCCTCATAGGGAAGAGCTTCTGCCTAAGAGCTCATCTCAGTCTCCCCTCTGGCAGG
>JASSUY010006663.1:0-10888 GCA_032466535.1 Forpus xanthops
TGTTGAGGACACCAGAACTGCACACAGTACTCTAAGTGAGGTCTCACAAGAGCAGAGTAGAGGGGCAGGATCACCTCTTTCAGCATGCTGGTCACGCTCCTTTTGATGCAGCCCAGCATACGGTTGGCTTTCTGGGGTGCAGGAGCACACACTGCCAGCTCATGTTCATTTTCTCACCAATGAACACCCCCAAGTCCTTCTCCTCAGGGCTGCTCTGAATCTCATCTCTGCCCAACCTGTAGCTGTGCCTGGGATTGCACCGACCCAGGTGGAGGACCTTGCACTTGGCATGATTAATCTTCACGAGGTTGGCATCAGCCCACCTCAGAGGCCTTTCAAGGTCCCTCTGGATGGCTTGCTTTCCCTCACACATATCAACCGAATCACACAGCTTGGTGTCATGGGCAAACTTGCTGGGGCGGCACTCTATCCTATTATGACTACTAAGTAGCAATTATTTTCAGAGTGGCCACAAAGACGAACTAACACTAACTTCAGTGAATAACTTGCTATCAATAAAATAGCTGCTTTCTGGAATTTGGCACAGCAAAACATTAAAACCATAGTCCTCTGCCGTGGTCATAACCTGAATCAGAAAAATCACCATATAGATGTAAACATTCACACTAAATATATCTCACAGTTATCATTTTATTCACATGTTCAGCACAGTAAACCATGCATAGCTGTTAAGTTCCCGTTTTGCATGTGATGGGGCAAAACTATAAACACAAACTTGTGATATTATACATCATTTTATGATCATGTTAACCAAGTTATGATTAGGACATTATTTAATACAGTCTGCCTGTCTGCCTGCTCACAAATTAGGGGGAAAAGATAGAAGTATCACAGATAAAAGGAGAATTCAAGGCTACTTCAAAATCATGAACATTCCAAGTCAAATGTTATTGCTTCTGAGATACTTATTTTCAAAAGCAGTGTTTGTGGTGCATGATGCTGCAATACTGTCTCCTTAAGGGTTAGGAGATTGGTAATTACTTTTCTGGTCAAATCAACCAGTCAGGTCTGCAAGCAGCAAATATTTCTTTCTTGTTGCTAGTCCCCCTTGTCGCTTTATCTTGTCACTTTCCCTTTCCTTTCCTAGCCAGCAGCTATTTGAATAGCATACTATTGCAAATGTCAATGAAGGTTGATTTAAACTTTTCCAAAGGTGTCTCTCATTTTTCTTTTGCTGGTCAGACAAGTTAATTTGCAAATTTTTAATTAAAATTTTAAGCAAGATGGGAGAATAACTGAAAAGGAAATCAAGCGCTGATAGTGTGATTAGCTCTGATACATAGTATTAAAGACAAACCAGTTTCTTTCTGTGGATTGATTGGGCATACAGAAGGTTAAGATACCAATATGGTTATTTGAGCAGGTAATGACACTCACTGATACATTCCCAACATCAGCTGGGATTGCTCCCCAGGAATCAGCAAAAATGTTACAACACACTGTCTACTGGCCTCCTTCCACTAACAAATGGAAGTTTCTGGCACACACATTTCTCCCTAGTGTGAAACTCAAGCAAAGCTGTTGTAGCTGTGCCTTTTACCCCCACTACAGGGTACCAGGAAAAGCAACTTTTGCCTTATGAATGTGCTATGGTATCTTTTTCAAACTGAATTCTTTAGGTTTATTTGAGAATGCCTCCAATATCTATCCACTGTGCTCCCTTAGGTGATACAGTGTCACAGTTTTAAGCCTAGATGGTAACTGAGAACCGCACACCCACTCACTGATAACCCACCTTCTTCCCTGCCTGGCTGCCAGAAGGATGGGGAGGAGAATCAAAAGAATGCAAACCTAAGAATTGAGATAAGAACAGTCCAATAGCTAAGGTATAATACAAAACCACTACTACTACCAGAAATAATAATAATGAAAGGGAAATAAAAGGGGTAAGAATATAAAACTAAAAAGGGAAGGGAAAAAAACAACCATAAACACAAGCGATGCACAATACAATTGCTTACCACCTGCTGATCAATACCCAGCCTGACTTAAGCAGTGATCTGGCCTTCTGAGTGACTCCCCCCAGTTTATATACTGGGCATGACATGCTGCTGTATGGAATATCCCTTTCTGCTAGTTTCTCTTGTCTCTGCTTCCTCCTGCTTTCTTGTGCCCCTCCTTACCAGCAGAGAATGAGAGATGGAAAAGACCCTGATATGGGTAAACATCACTTAGCAACAACTAAAACATCAGTGTGTTGTGAGCATTGTTCTTAGACAAAAGTCAAAAAAACAGCACTGCATCAGCTACTAGGAAGGAGAAAAATAACTTACAGCTGAACCCAGGACACGCGGTTCAAGGGGAAAAGGCAGAGCAGCACAGCAGAACCCTCCTCTCACCCAGAAAGCCATCTCCAATAGCTCTCCCTTTGCACACGGGCAAAGAAAAGCATATTTTAACAAAATTATCCAGGCAATGAAGTTGGAAAAAAAAAATCTAAGAACTGTGCGGACAACAGTGGTTAATATTTTGGATGGACCAAAGCTATGCTTTTCTCTCAGTTAATGCAAATTGAATGTAGGCTAATACAAGCTGAATACTCAGTGAACACACTGGTTAGTTAACTAGTTTCACTTGAAATGTATAACCCTCAACTAACCTATCAATGTCAAAGAATTTTGTAAGTAGTTTACTTAAACCTCTTGCAGAAGTACTACTTCCTCTTTTGGATTAATTCTCAGCCTTGATTTACACCTTTGCAGCTGCTAACCAAAATAACTCTGGAGTTTCACATACTGCAACTATATTTTTAATTCAAAATTACCAACATCTCTCTTTTCTTGTCTCTTTTCCTCAAAGAACTTTTCACTAGCATAGATCAAATATCTGTTTTGACCATTTACATAAAAACTGCATTAGCTTTTGTTTTCATTTGCCCTTCATTTCCCTGAATGAATTTACAAGGAAAGATGTGTTAAGGAGCAGACAAAGGCATATATCTGGCATATCTATTCCTTTTTGGCTCATATTAGGAGTGGAGAGCCAGGAACTAAGTGATAAGCACTAAAAGTACTGCACCTGAAACACTATTTTCAAAAGCAAAAAATTAAAATGTCAGCTGGAGTTGTGAAGCCTTTGAATGGTTGTCAGAAATCAGACCATGCAGCCCTCACTAGTACTTTATTATATTTTGTTCTTCCTAAGAATATGCTGCTCAATCCATCCTCCTATGTACAATCACACACACACAAAAAAAAAAAACCAATGTATTCTAGTCCAATGATGGAGTAAATCCCATGGCTAAAAAACATAATATACAGCTGCGAGCAAGTGATAAAAGTACCTGCCATCTCATCTGCAAAGGCATGTAGGAGGGTTTTTTCCTCCCAGTGGAACAATGTGAATAGGGTTCTGATTGCTACCTGTGGAGTTCTATTGCATAAGCAAAATGCCCATGTCGTGTTGCAACATTTCATGAGTGTCTCATCACTCTTTATTGGATATGTAATGACTGTTCAAAACGGCACGGCAATCTTCCGTTGCAACATGATAGAAGACTGGCAATATGCTAGTACTCTCCTTTATTTTAAACTTAAAGCCCAGTTAAACAGAAATTTAATGTGAAAAATTCCAAAGCAAGGGGTTTGTAAAACAAATGCTGATTCACTGAAATCAAAAAATTTAAGACAAGCATCTTGGCTTCAGCAATGCATAGCACAGACACAAGCAGGCTTTTAAGCAGAAAAAAATTTGTTTCTGATATCTATTGCTTCAGAAAGGCTAATTTTACAAAGCTCAGGAAAATATCAACACAGAGCTGTTTAAAAGTATTCAAAAGGAAGGTCTCACTAGTGCTGTGTACAAGTGAGTATAGCAATACTCACCTTTCCCCACTAGAAATACTTTACCATATACATCCTTGAGTTATATGCCCTTTTCACATCCTTGCCCTGTTGTCACACCCTGGCTGATTCAGATCATTCTCCTTTATTGTCATTTCCAACTGAACAACCCCCAGCTTCTGGAAGAAATTCCTTCAATTTGTCTCTAAATGCATGACCCGGCACTTTTCATTATTAAATGTAATCCTATTGTAGTACTGCAGTCCTTGAGATCATCCAATTTCTTCTTTGCATTGATAATACTTCCCAAATTTTATCATCAGCAAATTTCATTACCACATTTGTACTATTTCAGCCAAGATCATTAATTAAACTATTCTACTCTGTCAACCTCCAAAACCAGTCCTTGAGGAACATTAAAGGCAATCTCTTTCCATCATAAGTCTTTCTGCCAATGTGTTGTCATAATGTCTTCAGCTAGTTCTCCTGTATTTCTATTCATATTCGCTAATCTTCATTTTAACTAATAACTTCCAAATGGTGGTGTACTGAAAGCTCAAATGAAGATCATATAAATGAAGATAGAATGTATTGAATTTCCCTTACTTTCTGAGTCATACAGGAGTGATAAAGAGCTTTACATTGGCATTGCACATAGTCAGGAGTCTTACACTGGTTAGCTAGCAAACCTAGTATGATCTATGTTTATATAAAAGCACCAGGACAGTAGGGAAAATTCAGAATAGATATGTGATCATCTCAGGTAACAGCCTTAAAGAAATAAATTTTTAGACACCTGAATAACTAGATTGCCATCAAAACCAAACAAAATCGTGGAGAAACCCAAAAACTAGGAATGCAGTTATTGTCAGGAATTTCAATTTCATGGAAAACAGGCCCCATCAAACAAAAGTGATTTAATTCTTTCATAAGACTTATGAATGGAATTATATATACCTAATATAAAGACTTGGAAAGCATCAAACAATAGCAATAAAGCACATGGTAAATAGGTTAAAAGACATCATGTATAGTACATACACTGAAACTTAGGCTGACCTTGGAGTCACCCAAAAGGATGCATACTGTCTTCTCTGGTCTGTGTTGTACATCGTACTGCCCAGCAAAGCCACACAGGTTATGGGCAGCTATTCTTTTCTGTTTTTTTTTTTTTTTTTTTAATATTTGATAGAATGGAATCAAGAGAGATGAAAAGAGATTACATACAGTGCAAAAATGCCAGAATTCATTGTTATTTGGAACTTCTAACACTCAAAGCTCACATATGCAAGTGAGCTTGAAATAATATTTGAGAATGTATTCATTTATCAAGCAAGCAAAGTCAGACTCCTCCTGCAAATTCAAGAGAGTCTCTTAAATGGGGCTGGACCATCCCTATCATCAAGATAAAGGTCTGACAGACAGGGAAGGCTAAGAACTTGGACCAATGGCAATCCAGTTAGGATCTGTTATAAGATGATTTATAACTGAAATACCTTCAGGAACTGCTATCATTGAGAAGTTTTCCATTCACTGGGGGTGGTTTTAAGGCAGTCCTAAAGGAACTGATTCAAAACCTCATTCTATTTAACATTTCTGTTACTCAGCTAAAGATTATTAAACATGACCATACAGTTGGCAGAGTGATAAATAACGATGAGGAAAAGAAATCATGCAGAACAATGTCTCACTTGTTTCTCTTTTATCTAAACAGCATACAATTTAGTGATGCAAAATGAAAAGTTATATTTGTAAAAACTAAGAATAGTGGTAAAACCTGCAAGCATGACAGACTGCTGAAAAGTAGTGACTAAAGAGCATCTAAGAATCATAGTAGACTAGCAACTAAAACACCTGGTGCATTGCTATCACTGTGCTGTATACAGTACTGGTGACAGTAACCCAAGTAGATTGTACCACGATCTAGGAGTTATGTCTAGAAAGAGCTGTTGAAAATTCAGCAGTGTAGAAGAGAATACAGAATAATTTGAGGGCTGCAGAAAATGCCTTTTCAGTGGGGGACAAAATGGATCCATCCAGTTTTACAAAGATGAAGCTATGAAAATATTACAGAATGCAAGTGCATTTGCAGATAGAAAACACCAGATGCTGAGGCTATTTAGCCTAGCAGGAGAGCAAAGCAAGAACTAGTGTCTTGAAGCTGAATCCACAGAAAGCTAAGGCACAAAATTTCAGTGACGAGAATGAGTAACCATTGAATTTTCCCATTACTGACAAAACTCTTCAATTACAGATTTTATCTATTTTCAAAATATATGCCTTAGAAAAACAATGACCTGCTAGATAATCTTAAGGTCCTTTCCAACCCTAACTATTCTATTATATGATTCTATGTGCAAGTAGATGATTTAGCAATTTGGCCTTAAATTTACACATGCCAAACAAATGACAATATAATCTGTCTCTCATCTCTCAGACATGCTTTGTATTTCTTAGACTTTACCAAAACAAGATTATGCAAACATTTTTTGGATTTAAAAAATATTATTAGTGTCACTTTCATCCTTCTCCAGCAATAAAATAAATTCTGTAATATCAGGAGTATAACTGTGTAGATATCTAAAGAAGAGTGAAACGATCACTAACACATTGTAGAAAAGTAATAATTAAATACAAATTTCTTTTTCACACATAATATGACAAGTGTAAGATCTGATATTTCAGCAGTGATGTGACTGATAGAAAGTTCTGCACACATTCCATTTCCTTTCCAATGATCTGTCCTGCCAATGGTATATAGCTCCCATTTCTACATCGATGGATGATGAAATACTGGATCTTAATCCTGTCACTGGTGCATTACAGAATATTGCCTGTCCTGGGCTTCAGGCCATATTGAAATTCAGAATTTGTGACGGAAGCACAAAGAATGAAATATTTATTTTTCAAGATATTTTTTATCTTGCTTTTCAAAAGAGAAAGTGCCTCTTAAATGCAATCAGTAGCTGAGAATGCTTAAAGAAATCTCAGCAGAGCTTAATGGGCAAAGTGGTGTAACAGAAATAGGTATCAGATGGATATGACAAACACATCACCTATGATACAAGGAAGACTTATGAGAGTATGTGTTTAGACCTTAAAAGAAAGCCAGTGGAAACATATGAAATACAAATAAAGTACAGAATGACTATTGATAGTAACATTAGAGTAGAACAGAATAGAATAGACCAGACGAGAGCTGAATAGAATAGAATTAAATTTTCAGTTATAAGGGACCTAAATTATTGTCTAGTCCAACTATCTCAGCAATTTAAGGCTTACCCAAAGTGAAACCATATTATTAAGGGCATTGTTCAAATGCCTCTTAAACTCCGACAGGCTTGGAGCATCAATCACCTCTCTAGGAAGCCTGTTCCAGCATTTGACCTTCTTGCTAAAGAAATGCTTCCTAATGTGCAGTCTAAAACTCCTCTGATGCAGCTTCAAAACATTCACATTAATCCTATCCAAGGATACAAGGGAGAAAAACTCATCACCTCCCTCTCCATTTCCCCTCTTCAAGAAACTGTAGAGAACAATAAGACTGCCCCCTCAGTCTCCTTTTCTTCAAACAAGACAAGCCTGAAGTTCTCAGCTGTTCTTCATTGCGCATTCCTCCCAGCCCCTTCACCAGCTCTGTTGCCTTGCTCTGGACAAAGTTAAGGACCTTCATATCCTTTTTAAATTATGAGGCCCAGAACTGCACATAGTATTCAAGATGATCTTAAGGTCCTTTCCAATCCTAATTATCCTGATCTATGAGGCTGCAGTAATTCAGAATGCAGCATGATAGTCACGTCTCTTGAGCTGGTCTCTTGACCAGCTGATTATGCTGTGTTTAATTTACCTATCCTATTTGTAAAATGATGAAAAAAATCACATAGAAAAAATGCAACAGATGCAACAGACTGTGCTGGGATCTATTCCTGAGCAGGATAGCAAACCAGCTTAACACAATGCACTGCCTTACTAATATGCTTTTGAAAATCCTCAGGTCAGTCTTCCACACTATACTTATAAGGACAGGTAATGTTTGGAAGCAAATGACTAACAATTTTTTTGCAAGGTCACTCTAGGAAGCTAGAACTAGTTGTAGAAAGCACTTGCCACTGGTTAGAGGTCTCACATTCAAGGAATACTTTATACTAAATATTAATACTCATCAAAAAGCTTAAAGTACCTCAAGCTTGTGCTGGAATGGATTAAAACACATTAAGACATTGTGAAATGTATACATGAATTTTTATGCTTCTCTTGAAAATTCACCTTCAATTAAATGCTTTATAACTGGTAAATTAAAGTACTTTTGTTTCTTTTTCTGAAGCTAATATTTGGGGTTTTTTTCTGACAGATTTACACGCACAAAGATCTGCAAGGTCTGTATCAAAGGCATATAGCAAACTTAACAGAAAAAAATACTTTGGGAGAAAAAAGGAAGAAGGGCTAGGGAGAAGAGGAAGAGAGAGAAAAAGGGAAAGGGGAATGGAAGACTCCCCGTTGGCAAACTGGGAAGTGATGGAAGATTCCAGGCTAGTGTCCTCCTCTAGGATGAGTCCAGCAACTTGGTTGAAAGTTTACAGAGCTTCAAGTGAAAAGCAGACTGAGAAATGGAACGAGAAGGCCCTTAGCACTACAGAGGCTAAGGGATCTAAGGCACTGTGCAACATCACCAGTATCTGCCAACATTAAATTATGGAAAAAAAAAATCTCAGTAATTATGAGGAGCAACAGAATTCAACTTAAAGAAAGTTTCTTGGCTTTATCAATGAATTCAGCAATTCCAGTCATTGGGGAAAAATGTGTCTTTTCATTTGGCTTCTCAGGTACTAATCAATTCTTAATTATCTTTAACTGTGTTGACCTATTCCCACTGTTTATGCCATATAGATTAATGAATGACATTCTAAAGAACACAGTATCACACTTGGAGAGCAAGGGATTCATGTATTATTCACACTACATAAATACATACTGCTTCCTCTTTTTGACCTAAGCAGTTAGCTAGACTTTGAGGCTGGCAGGTTATGTTATGCTTACGTGAGGAGATGCTGATAATGTTATCTTGTTTATTTACATTAAAATTAAAAAAAAAAAAAAACACACAAAATCCTTTTTGTGTGAACACAGAAAGAAATAAGTCTTTTAGCTTATAGCTCTGCCCTTCAGTTTCAGTCCCAAAAACTGCCTTTCTCAGGACCGCATTCACCCCACTGGTTCAGGCTATGCCTGATACTTCCTTGGTAGCTCTTTTCTTTCCTCCTCTGAGTATTCTGCTTTAAAAACACAACCAAAAAAAACCTCACTAGCCTTTCATCTGTTTTTTCTTTCATACCCAGCCATACATACCCAGGTTTGGGACTGAGGGTGCAGTCTATTTCTTTGAAGAACTGTCTTTTTTTTTTCCTCCAGTGGTTGTGCTCCTCCTTTTTGATGCAGAAACAACACATTTTGAGAAGGTGAGGGGCTTCAGAGGTCAAAGCACAAAACATAAGAGGGAAAATGCTGTTGTGTAGGCAGAATAGGGGAGAGGACAGAAGAAGTCACTATACAAAAACAAAGAAAAAAAAATGCATGCCTCAGGAAAAGCCAGGAAAGAAAGAAATAAAATAAACTTGAAGAGATGAAACTGGAGATTTATTTGAGCACTTTCCTATGTTCACAAGTCTTTTTCTCCCATGGTGTTCACAGCCAAGTGCAACAAACTTGTGGAAGACAATCCCTTCCAAAATGCTATACTGAAAAAAAAAATATTCCTAGTTTTCTTTGTAACGTTCAGAAAAAAGGGGAAGGATATTCTTAATATGTGCTTTGCTCAGCTGAAGATATAAGTGCCTTTCTGTTTTCTGCTGCCTTGTTCCTGAACTAACCTAATTTCTCCTGATCAATGATTGAGTGATTTATTCTGGCTTCTGCCAAATGTCACGGTAGCCAACAATCGGTCAAAGCCTACCCTTGCCTCTTCATGCTCTGCTATTCCTAAGAGGGCAGCTGAGACAGGTGTTTGGAGAAGGGTAATTCTGACTTTACGGAAGGGAAAGGTTGGGGTCCTTAGGTCACTTGTTTTTTCTACAGCTTTAATGGTTCCATACTAAACAGGAATCTGCCTTCAGAATTAGGATGGATGAGTCCTTTGTCTGACTAGCTGATCTGGACAGGAGTGAGATAAGTGAGAACCGATCTAGCATTTTAAACCAAGGTCCATAAAACAAAGAGGACTTTTTTTTTCTGTTGATGTAAATAAAAAAGGAGGTTACATGGAGACACACCAGCTACACAGAAGGCTCAGCGATATAAATGTGTACAAAATGAAAACAAAGTCTGCACACAGGAAAAACAAAAAACAAACAAAAAAATCCAACAAAACCTCCAAACAACCAACAAAAAATTCTCTGACCTTTATGCTCATTCAGAGCCTATTTCAATAGATGAGTTAGCACTTGAGTAGGTACTTAAATTTGGTCCCTATCCTGTCCTGAGGTCTGCTTTAAATGTGCAGATTACTCTAGTTCTCTTGCACAGAGTACAAATGCAGTAATACCTTTCAAAGACTGCAAGGTAATATCATGCCACGAGACATGTCACAAATAAACAGTGAATTGAAAAAGCAGTTGTAGCACCTTGATATATCATGCATTGATCCAAGTACTTCTCACAATTTAGAAGTTTAATCCTGAGCTGTATATATTTTCAGAATTTAACACTTTGAAAGGGATAAATTCCTCATCAACTATTGCCTTGTTCAAAGCCTTGGACATTTCCAAGGATAGACACATATCTTTGTGTGTGGTGACATGAATGTTGATAACACAGTTTACAAATCCCTTTCCAAAGCAGAGATGCTACTCCTTAGTAAGGATTTTACAATGTTTTAAGTATCTTCCAATATTCTGCACCATACAGGCAAACTGTAGGACTATGGGTGCGTATTTTACCTGTTGCTGCATCAGGCCCTGTCGTGGTTTGAGGCCCCTCAAACAGTTCTGCTCACTCCCCCCTCTTTCTTCCCCTGTCCCGGGGAAATGGGAAGGAGAATCAAAAGAATGCAACTCCCACAGGTTGAGATAAGAACAGTTTAGTAATTAAGG
>JASSUY010006664.1:0-15115 GCA_032466535.1 Forpus xanthops
CCCCCCCCCCCCCCCCCCCCCCCCCCCCCCCCCCCCCCCCCCCCCCCCCCCCCCCCCCCCAAACTCTTCACGAGGGACTTAGTGATAGGAAAAGTTGTAACAGTTCAAACTTAAGTAGGGGAAGTTTAGATTGGATATAAGGAAGAAGTTCTTTACTGTGAGGGTGGTGAGGCACTGGAATGAGTGGCCCAGGGAACCTGTGAGTGCTCCATCACTGGTGGGGGTCAAGGTCAGGTTGGACATAGCCTTGTGTGGGAGGTGTCCCTGCCCACAGCAGTGGGCTTGGAAGTTGATGATCTTAAGGTCCTTTCCAACCCTAACTATTCTATGATTCTATGATTATTACTCATCTAAAGAGTTGTATTATGATGCATGTAAGTATTCAAGTTCTCATATAAACCTTTACCAGATATTTGGGCTATGGTGAAAGGGATACTCAAATGAATAGACCTATGATTTAAATTGTAAGAACACTGAGTCTGTTTATCACACGCAGGTAGGGTATAGGTAGGAGTTGAATATTTTGGCCACAAGTCTCAGCACACCTGACAATGCAAAAATGTAACCTGCACTAAGACATGATTTATATCATTGTCAGTGATTAATTTTAATTGCTGTAGCATTAACACATTAAATTCCATATCTTTATTACCAATGTAAGTATGCATACGATTATTATACTCATTAAAAAAAATAGGCCCTGAAGGATATGAACCATAAAACAAGAGGGAAGACACCCAGACTACATTTTGACTTTCAAAAAATGCTTAAAAGTAATAATATCTGTATCTATGATCTTAGATATGTAATTCCCAATTATCAGTGGAAGAAAAAATAAACTTTTCAATAATCTAACATTTAGTTTTATCTGAAAAAATTTCTTAATATACAAGGCACATCTGAACAAATAACTTGCAAATTCTCTTTATGTCATTTTCATTAGCAAATCATCTTGCATTTACTTCCTTGTGGAGCAGACATACGCTGGCCTAACCTGCATGTCATCCACCCTGTGATAGGTCAGCATTTCATGAGAGAAGATTCCTTCCCTGAGTAATTACAAATCCAAACATATAAAACAAGTGGGAAAAGAAAAAGACTAAAATTATTTACTCTTCAGAGTTACATTAGAAATAAACTGTAGGAAATTTTAGAACCTTCCAATACTTTAGATATTCACCCCCAGCAACTGGCAAGTCTCAGAGGATTGTATTCATTGACATACTTAAAGGTCTGATGTTGCAAAGAGATGCCTCGTGCCTCATGGATAATGCACTCATTCTAAAGTGGGTATATTATTCAGATTCTACACTAACAGAAGCAATACTCTTCCTTTAAGAAGATATTCAGAAACACATCTAAAAGCCCAGAAACTCCTTGCATCCTATCTTAATTAAGAACCAGACTTCAGAGACGCACTTAATCCAAGCAATGCGTCCCTGCTGTCTCTCCTGCTCTCTTCCCCTTCCAGCCTAGAAACAGTAAGTGTAAACACCTTCACAAGAAACTGCTGCTTGGTGGGCAAGACCTAAGAAAAAGCATTAATTATTGAGATTTTCACATGGAAACATGTAAGGGGAAATAAAAAAAAGTGTTTACGAAGATGTTTGGCTCTTAATTTAGGAGTGAGGGAGAGTCATTAGCAGACATGATCTAAACATTTTGGCCTTATTTTCTCAAGTTACTGGACAGAGACTTGAGATGATGCTTGTTAGTCAGGCCTAGAAATACCAGACCTACCTGGTACCACTAAAAATGTGAAAGAGATATTGCACGGATATTAATTTTCAGGTATAAAAAGGAGTACTTTCAAAGTCTATTTAAGTTGCTCAGATGGGGACAGAAAATGACCCTCCTCTGGGATTCAGAAAAGTGGGGGTCAGAAGAGAAAAAATCTCATGTTTTAAGATGCTGCTGCAGTCTTCTACAACACAACAGCCACGTAATGGGAAGAAGGCATACACACACATACATACTTTTGTCTTCTTTGCCTTACCTACCAACTATATCTCCACATAGCCTATTTGAATGTTAGATATACTTCTCTTTTTGTATAAGGATGCATTTTACAAAACATTTCAGCTGTATCTATGCTATTCCTGGGCTAGGGCAACACACTGTGCTGTACCTGGAGATGTTTTAAAACTGAGTGAACTCTTTATTTTTCCCTTACAGAAAGTTCCTTATTTCAGATCTAATCTGGAACACGAGCAAGCGCTACCATAAACTACTGTAAAGCACTGTAGGAAGAAAGCTAACTCTACCTCAGCCAGGCTCCTACAGCTGCACAAGTCATCCATTGCATTTCCCTTCTGGCAATGTTTGTTGCTGTTTTCACTCCCTGGTCTTAGAACAGCACCAGAATTTTACTAAGGGATGGGTTTGCAAACCCACAGTACTAAGAGACAATCAAAATAACACCATCAACTCCATTTTAAAATGCCATTTCAGTTATTAGGTTAAAATTAAACCGTATCAAAATCTTTACTATCCAGGGACAAGATAGATTAAAATCATTTGCACTCTGCAACAAAATCTATTCCCTTACATTGTTTATTGTCAGCATGAAGGAATTCAGTACCAGCAGTGAATGACTTATTAAAAATATTACCAGTTATTCTTTTTTAAAAAAATCAATTCTCACTGACGATTTCAAGAAGATACTAATTAAGAATCTAAACTGACAAAATAACCCTAGTCTAATAGGATCCTGGAAGAATCAATCACTATAATCATCTACTGCCATAAACTCTATGGGAAGATTACAAATATGATGCTACAAAGAAGGGGGAAAAATATTTTAAAATGCAATCTGACCTTTTCTTCTGAAAAACCATGACCATCATGATCCATCACCCACAGTCACTGCCCAGACTTACAATAAATCAAAGCTATGATTCAGTGGTTACAATTAATCATGTGAAAGCAAATGTTGGAAACAGTACTATCGTGTTCAGTACATGCATTTCAGATTATATGTGATAAAGTATGTTAGTAAACAGCAAGCAAAAAGCTGAAAGGAATTCACAGGACTAGTAAACCCTGATACAACTAATTAAAACAAACTAAAAAAAAACCAAAACAAAACAAAACAAAAACACACAGAAAATCACCAGAGAGATTCAGCTGAAGAAAAGCTACACTGCCTAAGGTACATGGAAAAGATTATTCACACACTAGAAATTAAAATCTTACTCAAAAAGAAATTTTATCTGCTACTATCAAAGGAAGTAAAGCAGCTTAGAAAGTAGTTTAAGCTGTGAAAGTTATTCAAGTAGAAAAAATAACCAGTTATCAGAACATAATTGGGGGCTGTTTTGCAGGAGCTTCAGAATGTGAGGATTCTGGGAACAGAATTTATACAGGAATCAAGATATCTACCCATTTTTTCAACTTTGAAGAAAGATCCACTCCACACTACTCAGCATTATAAACAAGAACTTAGTTAAAAATATGTTCACACCAGGTCTATAATACAGTTTAATCTAAGAAACGCTTATCCCTACAGATAATCTATGTATGACCAAAAAAAAAAAAAAAAATCCAGAAGCATGTAACATGCTAATTTGCTAAACTACTCCAGACATTTCTTAATCAGCATTTGTATATCTACAACCATGCATCTTGCTACCAGAAAGCATGACAGTCTTAGTTGCTGTAAGAAATAATCAACCTTTTACTTCTTATTGGATATCCACCAAAACAAGTTGCTTTAATCAAATACCTTATGTAGGCTTTACCAGGATGGATGATTTTATACTTGCACTTTCAAACAATAAATCTAAAGTGAATAATTGGAATAAATCATCTTCACAGTCTGTTCATGCAGTTCATGAAATTCATCTGAAGTCTTATACTTCCATGCAATGAACTGGGAGAAACAAATCACAAAGCACCATTTCACAGCAAAGTAGTATATAGTCTAGCCTTCCTTCACCATGTGGGCTGAAATCTTAATACAGAAACTGTTTTCATTTCCTGTGAGAAATTAGAATGGCTTTTCTCCAGTAAAGTGCAGATACCTATTAAACAAAGTTATGGCGAGAAACAGAACATTTAAATTCACTGTCAAGAGTTTTCATTTTCATTATAGCAATTTCCAGTTTAAAGAAAATGAATATCCAGGAAAGCATTTAAAATTAATCCTTCCCTTCTGAAGTAGCACTGAAAAAATAGTTGGGAGTGAAATATGATTACTTCATTTCAAATCTTGAAATCTACAATAAAAAAGATCCAATTGAGTATTTATTTGACAGCAGCTCACTAGGCAGAGTAAGGGTTCAAGGTTCTTTACAGAGCTCTAAAATTCCAATTTCAGCTTTGTTGCTTTTCCTTCATAAAATTTCATAAACTATAGGTCAGTGATAATTATGGCGCCAGCCTAGTTCTTCAATTTCTTTCTTCAAATTCCAAATATAAATATCCGTGAGGAGCACTACTGTGTTTTAAGGTAGAAAGGAAGAGCAAACACTCTGTCTGCATAAAGGTCATCTTACATCTTCCTTTTTTAATGCAAAATGAGACATTTGAGCACAGACAAAATACACAGTTAAACACAATGAGAAAGCTAAATGCCATTTCAAGTCTATCTGCAATTACTGTACATAATAAGCACTAATATTAATAGGAGTTCTGGGAATCCAACAAAAAAATGACGTGAGCTTGGACCCCCTCATCATCTTGGGAAGGTCTGCCCTAGAAAAACTGTGCTTGTCATTTTGGCTAGAGTATGACTATAAGAAAACTTGTTACACAAAGTGTTACATGCTCATAAAATTAAGCAAATTGGCATGTTCACTAAGATATTTTACGGCAAACAAAGCCTTAATATTTCTGACCTGGCAGAAAGCTAGTATGTCCTCCAGAATCTTTCCATTGTGGTGTTTCCTTCATCCCCTCTTCTCCGGCTGAACTGCAGAAAGAGAATTCCATTCTCTGTCCCAAATACTTTAATATATATATATATTGGGTCAGTCAAAGTTGTTGCTCCTTTCTTCATAACATTTGTCCTGTCTGCTATTTCCTTTCCGTCCTTTCACCACTGTGATACCGTCTCTTATTTTTTATATTCATATGTACTCTTTTGAGCTTTACTAACAGCCACCACACTTGCAGTTCACACAAAATGCTGGTTATCTTCCCACTTAATTGTTCAGACTGCCTCACCCCTGTGAGAAAACTTACAGCAGCACAACAGATAGTCTATCAGTTCAAGCTCAGAGCAGTGTACTTCCTCACACTGTCCCCTCTCTATTTTCCGCTCCACTCTTGAGCATGTTACCTTGCACATGCTTCATAAAAACCATCAATATTATCTAGCAACTTGCTTCTAACATCTACTCATCTGTACCTTTTGCTGCACTTTCAGGAATTTCAACTAGAATTTTATTCTACCAGGCCACAACAACACTTGACATGAGATTCATTTACAAAGAAATCCAGCACCCACTATGAATTCTATGAGAAAAATCACAGACACAAATGCACCTGAAATGAGAAAAGGAATGCATTCTTATGTATTTCATTTATTTATATCTGCACATACACACATACTCTCCACAACGTTTTTATGTTACTTGAAAAAGTTCAACAGGAAGTCTCATGCAGTTACTAAATGTCTGGGAACATGGCAGAAATTTGGGAAGAGCAAAACCTACTGTCATACCTAATGCATGAGTCAGATTTCAGCTGTTATCAATGAGTACCATTTCCCTTCCTACATGTTTCACTGAACAGAAAGATACCTGAACTGTTTTGGACCCCAGAAATAGCTTTTTGCCATTCCTGGCAGTGCAAAGCTCACAATGGTTTGGCACCATGGTATTTAGACTTGCCCTCAACAAGGCGTAAACTCTGTAATGATGCACCCGAGTGCATTCAATTCTAAGACTCAGTGAAGCTTAAGTGAAGGTGGCACAAAGCTTATTTAACTAATTAAAGCTGCCTTAAACCTCCTGAACGAAGTAATTCTGTGAGATTCTAGCTTGTCAAAGCTTACACATACTCACTTCTCAAAATAACATAGCAATACAAAAAAATGCTGTACAGTACCAAAAAGATACTGTCTATTAAGAAAAAAAAAAAAACACTAAAACAGACCTTTAACCTCCCCTCAGTCAGATGTCACAATTCTTTCATTGTCTTTCCTATTTTAGATGAAACAGGAAAAATACAGGGTAAAATGGACCACTTGAAAACCTATTACCTGCTTTTTACCTTATTGACTTCAGCTCAATGTGTGATTTCAAGTGGATTGCTTCTGAAAATGGCCCTATGTCAACAAACTACTAGAAGGAAATACTTCCCTTAACAGCAGTATAATCAGTGTAGATGTAACTGACAGTGAGCTGCTCTGTTTTATGGGTTGCTCCGTAGGCAGCTGCAGGCCACAGTGACTTCAACCGCATCAAGTTACAAATCCCTTCTTACAGAATCAATATAAATCTACTGGCAATCCTAGTCCAGGAAAGTAGCTACTGACACATTTGGCTCCATGTTTCATTTATACACTTAATTATTTTAGAGCAAACAGAGGGGTTAATATTCAGAGCTCACCATTTATATGGGCCTTTTTAATAATACCCCTTAATAATTGTTTTTTAAACTATTTCTCCTTAAAAGGTTTATTTAAATCTTAAAGCCTTGCACAATCCAGGAACTCTAAAACTAGCTTATAATTGGAACTGAAGCATTTATGCCATCTTTGTCGCCATGGTATCCAGGGCAAACTCTATTTGAAGATTCCTTCCTTCTTTGCTTATTTCAAGCGTGTTGATCCAACATAGAATCATAGAACAGTTAGGGTTAGAAAGGACTTTATGATCATCTAGTTCCAACTCCCCTGCCATAGGCAGAGACATCTCCCACTAAACCATGTCACCCAAGGCTATGTCCAACCCAGCCTTGAACACCACCAGTGATGGAGCATTCACAACTTCCCTGGGTAACCCATTCCAGTGCCTCATCACCCTTACAGTAAAGAATTTTTTCCTTATATCCAATCTAAACTTCCTCTGTTTAAGTTTGAACCCGTTATCCCTTGTCCTCTCACTACAGTCCCTCATGAAGAGACCCTCCCCAGCATCCCTATAGGTCATACATGGAGCAAACTCCTTTTGCTAGGTAAACCATAAAATTTCAACATGAGCTTGCAAACACGTGGCTCTACAGTTTCTACTGATTTTAATGAGACTTGTACATTCAGAGTTGTATGCAGAAGTTTGAAAATTTGGGGCTAACATCTCATGTCTGACCACATCAGCTCTTTCTGCTGGCTTCAAAACAGCCCTTAAGCATGCAACAACTTACTAAAAAATGCTAGAAATACCCACTCTAAAGTACACCACCCTAAAGATAAACATGAATCCTAAAGGACACAGTAAACAACTGTAACACAGACAAAATATTCCTTTCAGTGCAACATGTTGCATGGGCTTCCTAAATAAACTGGTTTACAGCCTCCATCCTTTATTCACTATCATTGCACCAGCTCAGGCTTCACATTCTTCAACCTCTGCCACCTTACAGATGCAGACTAATACTCCCTCAGCATATGGTAGACACACAGAGACAAAATCAATCTTTCACTTGTCCCTGTCTCTTTGTCTAAAATCAGGTCAGACCTAAAAGAATACCAGTTTTGTGCTCTCTACAGTACCAAATTATTTTGCAGTGCCTTTGGAATGGGCAACGTCATTTCAAAAACAGGGAGATAGTGTTAGGCAGTCACCTGTCCCAGCATACCTACCTGCATGACTCCACGCACATGCTCCTGACTCAACCTGCTCATCTTTCCTGTGTGAGACAGACATGCTTCTTACATAGAATCATAGAATAGTTAGGGTTGGAAAGGAACTTAAGATCATCTAGTTCCAATCCTCTTGCTATGGGCAGGGACACCTCCGACAAAACCATGCCACACAAGGCTATGTCCAACCCAACCTTGAGTATGCAGCATGAAGAGCGGAAGCTCAGAAGTATTCCTTCCTTATTATCTTTTATTCCCTGTCATGGTAATTAGGGAAGGCAGAAACCCAGGAGAAAAGGCAATACACGCAACTGGTGGAGAGTTTAAAAAAAAAAATTAAACAAGCATGATTCATTTCCTATTATTCACTGTGAGATCCATTCAATTACTGCTCTAGCAATATACTGGAGCAAGGATATAGGGAAAGGTCAGTCTGACCTCTGTTTCTAAACTCTGCCTAACAGTTGCTTCCAGACAGTTCTCTTCCAAATGCAATGGCAGAGAACATGCAAGTGCATAATGCAACCTTGCAGCTGAGGACCCACTCCAGGTAAGAGAAGAGCCGTGAATCTTAAAGAAATTATAAAGGATATTTGCTTAGCATTTGCTATTGCAAATAAACTTGATTTGAGGAGCTTGGCTCCAGATACAAAACAACCTTTCCAGTTTCCTAGCTTGCAAATACAATAATTTGTTCCAGTTTATTGTATACCAATTGATTATGCCTATGGATAAGCACTAGCCTCAATAATATGCAGTGGGACTTGTATCATGAAGAACTAACAGAAGAAAGAAAATAGCAAAACATGCTGTGAAAGGGGATGGCAGGGTGGAAGATAATTTTATTTTCTAGGTCCCTCAACCCTAGAAGGAATATCCCTTGTAGTAGATCTTCCCAGGCTGGGAAGGGCCAGGAGAAAAAGCCTCTTGCAGCAAGCCTTTCACATCAAACAGTTTAGGCCAGAGGCTTAGCAGTCAACCTCTGAACAAACTAAGATAAAAAGTAGATAGAGAACCATGAATATTTTCTCTCAGAGGGTGGCAGAGGACCAAAAAATGTATTTTCAATTCTGCAGTTGTCTCATAAATGCTCGAATCTTCCTGTCTCAGAGGAGAGGGGTGTGCTGCAAAAAGAAAGATTAAGCTGTTCTTCATCAGTGAAGAATCAACATAGAAATCTCTGGATACTTAACTGTAGGGACAAACACCATTTTACCTTGTGGACTTCAGTTTCTGAAGCTACCTCCAGCCCCCACCAGCACAGCCTCTGTTCTCTTTTAGTGAGCCCATCCTTGTCATGACACCTGCTCCTCTGAAACTTCATGGTCCCCCACCCAGCCTCTTTGTCCTGCTCCAGATTATATTCCCACTATCAGTCACATGCCGACACACTTCTGCCCCATCAAGACCCTCAAGACAAAATAGAGAACTAAAATAAGTACTATTATTTCAGCATAAGATGAACTTGCTTGTCAAGGAAAGAAACTGGTTGTATTAGCACGATAGATTATATCAAAACTAGACGCAAAGTCCCTCTCTAGATCCAAAATTCCAAAGTGCTAGTTATGTCTAATTCTGTACATTTAATAGGTATCCTATTGGTACGTAATTTTATATATATATACATATATATTAGATTAAACTTGTAATTGTTTAACAGCACTTAGATTTTGGAGCATGCAAGATCTAAGAACAATGCTGACTTCAAACAGAAGGAGGAGACAAGCACATACGATTTGACAGCTACAAATGATATCTATAGTTTTGCTAGCTCTGCCCTGATCTCTTTTTATGCAAGTGTGCCAATTCTTTGAAGTTAACAGATGGCCCCCTGCAAGAAGAATACACTTCAAACAATCAGAGAAAAAACTCCTGTGTTTTGACAAGAATATGTGTATATGTTTCCTGCATAAAAAGTCTTCAACTATATTCAAAGTGTTTTGTCTATAAGGTTATGTGAGTCACCCACTTTCCACAGCATACAGTGCAGTGGTTTTTCAGGGTGCACTTGGACTAAAACACAAATAGAAAAATCTTTTTTAGCACTGTACAAAATGGGAGTCTCCATTACAGAACGCAGCTCTCCAGCTCAGAGACGAGGCAGGTCATAACTGACTGTGAGTTTAACTGGAAATGGCATTTGACTGTCTAGTTTGACAGGCTGCAGCATGAAGCAGCCAAAACTCTACCCTCAGAAGACAAAGCCCATCAGCTCCATTACACAGCATTCTTCTCCAGTTCAATGGAACAGAGCTTCACTAAGCTTATCAAAGTGCCTCTTCCACTTACCAGGCTGAGATACAAACCAGCATACATATATTGGAGACTACCAACAGTTCAAGGGAAACATAAATAACAAACAATTTAACCTAAAATTATATTTAGCATTCCCCAAGCATTTAACCACAGTTTGGCTCCTAAATTATTAATACTTCAAAGGATATTTGCACAGCAATTTTTTCTGATTTAAGAGGCAAACTGCAATCTTTTCCTGCTGATGATTCCCTCCCCAGTAGTTACACTCCTGCATTTTGACAGTCATTATTTTAGTTCTAACCAATAATACCACTGACATCCAGAACTCCAGGTGAGGAATACATAACAGCAGCCACTCATTACATCAGCACAGAACTTTGGAAAAGGGCTAGAGAAATTACTTTCTTACATACTTCAACCTGTTTTAATGCTTCAACACAGCCTTGATCTTGATCCTGAGTTTCACATTAACCCACTGTGTCAAAGCATGACTGTTGCATTACACTACACTGCAGTCCAAGATTAGAGGAAACTATGAGTTTCAAGTGACTGCTTTAGAAGTCATGGCTTCGATCAGTGCTCTTCAAATCTCAGGCAGGAAAAACCAAGACAGAAACATTTAAAGATTAAAGATTTCCACTTATTCCCTGAACAAACACATATAAAAAGTTCTAACATAAGACACTACTGTGCCTCAAATTTGACACACAAGGATAATTTTGTAAGTACATAGTTCAGTTATTCAGTTCATATACGCAGTTCCAGGTTAATTTCCAGTATGAGTATTTTAACCAAAAGCAACACTCACGTATGTATAATTATACCTGTGTCATTTATTTCAAATATTAGTGTTAATCACTGCCATGTAAGGACAAGAATCTTCCTAATAATAATAACATATCTAGTGCTATAAACAAAAATTTTCAAAGCACTCATACATTTCAGATATTTATATTTAACATACATATATTATAAATATAAACATTCAGACCAGATATTTGGACATTAGGAATTTTCTAATTCACACCATTTTTTTAAGGGAGTCAGTCACCAGAGTCAGCAATCCACCTTAGGTGAAAAAACTATCATACACAATTGTACAAGTTGTTCTAAACTTACCCAATTATGAGAGGATTCCTGAACAGAGACAGAGTAAATGCTTAACCAAAGTTTTCATAATACAGTGAAACAGAATCTATTAAGTTGAATGCAAACAACTGAAATCAAAGAAAATTAGAAAAAGGGAGAGGGGAACTCAACTACTTGCTAATAAGTAGCAGCAAAAATTCAAATGCAACTGTATGTTTTTACAGACCCTCAAGTAATTTCAGCATTAAAACCAAACACTGATGAAAGTGAAAACTTTAACTTTTTTAACTTCTTAAACACAAGCAAAATACATTAAGACTTTTGTGCATTACATACATACTTATGGTTCCATGTTTTAGTATTTAGGAAAGCAGTCTATAAATAGGTAGCACATGTGAACATCAAACAAGTCAAAGCTAGGAGAGCTTAAACAAACAAGATTGGTCATAAATTCTTTTTTTTTTTATTTTAATCAATGAGTTCTCCACATCCTGCCAAGTATACATCAATTTGATTATCTCTGTTTGCACACAGACACTTCTATACATGAGTATGCAAATGCTTAAATGTAAGCTTGTGCTATACTTAGTGGTTTTGTGATTTCATAGCAACTGCTCCTAATTGCAGTTATTAACATTATTTATTACTTGGATCATACCTCAGGTGTGGCTGGTGCCTTACAGGCAAACAAGACAGAGGTCAGAGCTAAAGCATTGACTGAATCAGATTTCACACCATTGAAGAAAGGGCAAGTACTAATACAGTGACAGGAGTGTCAGAGTGAAGATCTCTGCAGTAGTGAAGATCTCTGCAGTGATCATAAAAATATGCATATAAAATCAATTGAAATTTTAAGAACTAGTCTTTTTCCACAGCACTCTTTCTTCCCTCTTTAGATGCTGCAGCAAATAGCTGCTGTGTTCCAAAGGGAATGAGTAATAGTACTTTGTTGAGGTCCATCTTCCACACCTCTACCCTATGATTCAGAATTCCAGCTTTTCAGTCACAAAAGATCCCAGGCACACAACTGTGACGGAGCCATGCAAATTGTGGTCAAGTACTGCGTTGTACCCACTGCTCCATTCTTTAGAGTTCTCCAAATTAGACATCTGGTTTATCAGACACAAGAAGATCTTTTAAAACGTATCCGCTAATGAACAGGGCATGGCAGAAAGCAGTGTAATATTTCTTTACATGATATCTGACTTTGCAAGCATCCATGGGTAGACTATAAGGGTAATTGATATCATCTTCTCTGATCTATTCAGCCTCAAAGTCAAAGAAGAGGCACAGACCTCAGTTAACCCAACACCTCCTGTCTCCAGCAATGGCAAAGCCATTTGAAACACCCCAGAGCTCTGGAAAACAGTGGGTAGGTTTTGGCTTATAGGTGTTCACCAAGTCAACCACTCCCTACAATCTGCTCAGGAAACTGAGGTTTAAAACATGATGGGAAAATACCTTTGTTAGAAGATTGAGTTGCACCATAAAAAGTGCACATGATACTCACATACCAACTTGTTTTACTGTGATCAACACAGCACTAAGGCCTTCTAAAACACACATAGCAAACATCTCCAAATGCCTTGACTTTAAATGTCTTTTCACTGAAAGGAATATAAACTTTGTCATCTAGGCAAGAACCTGTCACTTTTCAGTGCAATTGTTTATACTTATGCCCATTCCATACACATGATATTACCACAAATGTAATGATGACAATGGAAAACTCTAACTTAGCCTACCTTCACTACGAAAAGATGTATGATATAATATGGATCATACTCACATTTCTAAATAAAATCAAAATAGAGTATATCTCACCCTCAATTTTACTTAAAACATGATCAAAAACAATTGTTTGAGGCTTTATTAATTTGTCTCCAGTAGCATATTTTTTTTACCTCCACATTTTCTCTTTCTTTTGTGGTTCTTAGAACAGCAGTACTTGGATATGTTATCTCTTCTTTCTTTGTTTAATACCTTACAATCTTGTTTACAATAAGAATTCCAAATAAAATAAAATTAAAAAAGAAAAATATTTATTGGCCTATATTGTAAAAATCTTGCAATAAAGTGTCCTTGCCTGGGGATAAACCATTCTGCCTGGCTTTTATTCCCCTCCAAATTTTTACAAGATACCTGCTCAGTCTTGTTCAAAATCACACCAGTGAATACACAGCAGTTGATGGTCAAGATTAATTCTTTTGTTCCGAGTAGCTAGAGAACATTTTTATTTAAATGAATTACCATGTGCAAGTGATCTATAAAATGACTGACTTTGTAGCAGCGTCATTAAAATGGAAATTGGAAAAGGTACGAAAGCCATATCCAATTTTGTATTCTTTTCCAGTTTGAATTGTTTCCAAACACATTTTTCCTTTTTGGCATGATGACCAAGTAGGACTTGGAAGGGTGTTTTCTTTGTATTTTTTTCCCTGAGACTGTATAATGCAGTGAATCAGCCAGCAGCATTTGTACTAGAGATCCTGAACAGAAAACAGTCAGTGCAAGGATAAAGCAATTTCCTAAAGGGGACAAAAAAAAAAAAAATGATGGGGGGAAGGGGGCAAAGAGAGAGAAAGAAAAAAGTGAATGTGGTATCTGTCAGTTTTGCCATTTCCTAACTCGAATGGTTATAATAAACCCCGTATAATAACATATTTAACATTCTGCAGCCAGAAATATTTTGTGTTTGTCCATTGCTGTTTTAAAGAATGCTCATGTATTCTGCTGCTGCTCTTCAAGATCAATTCAATTAAGTTTTCGCAGTAGAAGTTAATTTGACAACTGGAACTTTCACTTACGGCCTTAAACTGCTCCATGTGCCCCAGTGCACTGGCCGCACCTACACAAAATTCACTCTTCCTTTTCTACCAAAGGTGTATAGCATAAGTTTCTACAAAAAGTTCCACAGCAAAAGGTTAGCACTAGATTATGCTGCCTGAGATTAGTACTATATACCCTGTGTTCTTTCCTCTCAAATCATGCAATAATTTATACTGAGTTTGCATGGGATCCAACTTAGCAACAAAGCAAAACTAAGATCTTATAAATTTAAAACTGATCCAGACAATTTAAAGCAATTAAGATGCAACCTACTTTTATGGAAATACTATTTTTGATAAATTTGTCAGTTATTTTTAGGCTAGGTAACTTGATCAGTACAAGATGCTACACCATATAAGGTCCTTCATGAAAACTTCTGATGCAAGACTAAGTTTACAGGGGACACTGTTGCGATGGCTGAGAGTGAAGACAAAGTTATCAGTATTCATACACTTGAAATAACTCATTTATGGCTGTAAGCATTAGTTTTTCTTATTAAAACAAGTTCTATTCCACACAGTGTCAGAATTAGCCCTTCTCCCCACACCTTCCTTCTCAAAGTATTGCCACAGAATAGCCAACTTCCACTTGTACAGCTGGTATCAGAAGAGGCACAGAAAAATTCAAGGTTTAAAACTTCTCCTTGGAAACATAACCACCAATTTTATCAGGAGTGAAGGCAAAACACCTGGACTTGCTCAGAGTGCAGAATTTGATCCATGTTCTGAAAATACTTAGACATTCCTTTAAACATTCTGGAAAATTCCAGAGCACCTCAAAGAACATATGTATGTAATTTAAGAATCAAATAGGTTTATTACTTGATCTTCATAACTTCTGCATCTGACTCAATATTTTTTGTAATCCTTAAAATGACTATCAACAAAAAAAACCCACAGTAAAATAAAACCTAATTAAGTATGTCCAAGTCACCCATCTCTAACTGAAACTTTTGGTTGTCAGACACATTAGAAGCAAGTCAAACACCTGTAAATAGGTGCCTTGTGACATGAGATACAACACAGCGCCTATAAGTGACTGTCGTGGTTTAAGGCACTCATGCCACACAGTTTTGCTCTCTCACTCACTCCCCCTTCTTTCTTCCCCAGTCCTGGGAGATGGGGAGGAGAATCAAAAGAATACAATTCCCACAGGTTGAGATAAGAACAGTTTAGTAACTAAGGTATAACATAA
>JASSUY010006665.1:0-17629 GCA_032466535.1 Forpus xanthops
CTAAAAATCCAAAACACAGTGCTACACCAGCTACTGCTTAAAGAAAAATGACTGCTGCTGCTGAACCCATGACAGATAATTTTTAGCTGATTAATAATACCTTATTTCTAATTAATAGGTCATTTGTCTTGCCAAAATTGGTTAATGTTTCTTGCTCTTTGCTATCCATTTCACCCCTACCTAGCACTGGTAAATCCATTAGAATATTACATAACAGTGATGCCAGAAAGATGCTACAGTAATCATGAGAATACTGCCCCAACTCATGATATTGACATCCTCTTGCCCCTCACTGCAGTAACTTACATTTGACGTGGCTTCTTCATGCGCTGGATCCTGCTGTTTGGACACTGATGCTTATGCTGGGGGCTTCAGCTGGCTTTTTAAAACTATTATTATCTAATGCTTTTCAGAGTCTTACATGTAATTAATTAATAGGCATGCTCTGCTCAGCTTGAGTATCACAGTGCCAGCAGTTTCTCAGTCTGCTCCTTCTCACCCAGTTGCATCAGCCTTCATTATTTTAGTGATCAGAGATCTCTTGAAGAAACCACATGGAGTTCATTAAGCAGATTATAACATCCAGTCTTCAGTGCCTATTGAATGCCATGGGGATAACTGAAGGTGGTGTTGACTTGATTAAATAATTATGCATGAGATACTACTTGAATGTTCTAAAAATAAATATATTTATTTTTACTACTTTAGATTTTCAAATTAATTATGGCTCTATCCTTCAAACCGGGTATATTTGGATCCTTTCACAGGCAGAGTTGGTGTTAATTCAGGTGATCCTTCACTTACAAGAAAAACGAACTGATGTGGTACTAATTTTTACAGAGTAATCTGCATGAGACATGGCATCTCTGAGTGGGGCACAGCACTGGAGAGCAATGAAGCAGAGCTGAAAGCAGTAGCTACCATAGTAGCCTGTGAAGTAGTTAAGGTACTGAAGTAGGCATCTAGGAACTGTGATGAAGCTACAACTGGTTAAGAGAAAATGATTTCATAAAACCTCCCACCAGAAAGAAAATGTCAGTGAGTTTATGGTAAACTTCTTGTTATAAAAAGATCTAAATATAATACCAGAAATCAAAATTATGAAAAGAGACTTTTTTTTAATTATAGCAAAATTTCAATCTATATTATAAAATGATTAATATAAATGTCACTTGCAACGAAATGAAATTCAGTTCTAACAGAACTAAAATATTCAAGTTATCTGTTCAGCATTTAGGAAGAAAGATGAAAGTTATTTAGGAAAATGTCATTCTAAACAAAAGAGAAAAGCAGTGTTTAAAAATCAAAACAAAACACAAAAATTACCATTTTATGTATATATAATATATATAATATTATATATATAGCATTCAGACTGTACTTAAGGTATTGACAAAATCCTGATACACTTACAAAGTGCTCCAGCTGTGATAAACATGAAGATTTGACCAAAATAATGTCAGTGTGATAACTTTATGTCATTTCCAGGTTTCACCAAAGCAAATATCTTTAGCAATGCAAGTTCAGTTGGTTTTAGGGCAGGAGCCATCCTGCTTTCCTTTCACCTCAACTTAATTTGTAGCTAATGCTGCAAGAGCATCAGCCACTGACACAAAGGTCCATTATTTTACTGTCACACTGAGCAGAAGCGAGTAGAAGTTTATTCCCTGCTCACATCTCATCAGAGGGCTGGGGAACTTCTGAGTGAAGCAAAAATCCTTAGCCTTTCTAGTTATGCAGAAAGCAATTTTATGTCCCTTTGTATGACATCATGTGCTCAGAATCAGCGCATCCTAGCTATATTTGATGAAGATGCTCTTTTCTGCATATCGGTCAGTAATTTTATCCCCTTGGCTTGCCATCTCTGACTGCTCATTTGTTATGGGTCTTGAGCAAAATTTCTTTGCCCAGAATAGGGTGTGAAGAATTTATCTACAATCTTGCTGGAGAATGATGTAGCACAAAAATGAAACTTTTATATAGGATGCTCTGGGCCCAGGCTAAAATTATTTATGACGCTAAGCTAGTTTCTTCCAAATCCATTTGTTCATACTTTCCCAACTACGGTTCACACTGACAGTTTTCCAGGCACTTTCAGGCTATATGTGATATTGAGAAATGAGACCAGATAAGAGCCAGCTTGTTTTCTGAACCTGGGCAGTGATAGTTCTTCATCTTTTTAGTATATCAGGGTTTGGATTGGGAGAACATATAGGTTGTACAGACTACACTCACAGTACCTCAGTGGGCCTGATCTTAAAAATCAATGTCTTCAATGGATTTTTGGATCCCGTGGAGATAAAGGGAAGCTAGGAAGAAGCTAATAACTTTTATTTTAAGGTATCCATGGTTCAAGCACACAAGAGTGGTAAGAATACTAGTTCCCCTGAGCCTTGTCATTTGGATCAGGTCTAACATCTGAGTGACACTGAATCAGATGTCTTAGATCAAGCCTCAGACCGTTTCTGATGCTTATTATTCTCTGTAGTGTGAAACTGCTGTCTGTTACTCACATTCTTTTTCCTCTGTTGTCTTTTCAGTTGCACAGTTCAGGTTTGATAAAGGGGAAATTCCAATTTGGGATTCACCAGTGACTGTCACAGATCAGTGGCATTTATCCAGGGAGATGTCAAATGGTGTCATGGGGGTGGAAGAAGTGATTCTTAATTTATTGAGGTTAACTTGTGAAATTAGCTTAATTTACAATTTATGGCCCTTGACCATCCAGAAAAATTCTTGCTGCCAGCATAATATCTTTGCACTAATGTTGAAAGTTTTTTCTCCTTACCTTGCTCCAGCATTCTAGTACACTCCCTTCTTCCCATGCCAGGTAAATTTCAACCCTTTTTGGAGCATTCTTTATTAACCTGGCTTTGCTCAAATCCTTCAGGGACATTTAGCTTGAATTTAATATCATGTTAGGATTTGATCTTACACACTTAGGATAGGCACCTTTGCAACTATACACCATGCACATTGTTTAACTGCAAGCCTCAACAGTTTCTCTACAGCTAAAATGAAAGCAGGAGAAGTGCAGGTGCTGACATGGGCTGTTGCTATGAGCAAGGAATTTCACTTCCTAACTAGATTCTTTGACACTTTGACAGGTCACTTAGACACAGATGCAGATGAATGTAATTACGCCCAGAAAGTGATTGCTGAATTTTTCTTATTGATATGCATACTGGAGTACTGTTAAGATGGGTTCCTTTTTTCTTTTCCCTAGAAAAAAATATTCCCTTAAGGATTTATATGCCATGAGTCAACTTGTCAACCATTATAAAAGGAATGCCATGGAATATCAAATGTGGAGGAGGCTTAGTTGAGTGCAGGAAGAAGTGGAGAACTTTTTTCTTTACAAAATAAATTAGGAAATGTTTAATTTCTCCTCCATTCATATCCTGAATGTCACCTTGGCGCTGAGAAGCAGCCACCTATGCTGTCTCATATCTACAAGCAAGAAGCCAAGGTCCTGAGAAGAGATTAGGTGTTGACGGATCTAGCAGCAAATGTGTGACAGTTCTTATACACAACTTGTCTCACACTAGAAAGGAAAAAAAGGAAAAAAAGGACATGGAACTGTTGGAACAAGTGCAGAGAAGGGCCACGAGGATGATCGGGGGACTGGAGCACCTTCCCTATGAAGATAGGATGAGAAAGTTGGGGCTATTCAGCCTGGAGAAGAGAAAGCTGCATGGAGACCTCAGAGCAGCCTTCCGGTATCTGAGGGGGCGCTAAAAGGGTGCTAGGGAGGGACTCTTCATTAGGGACTGTAGTGATAGGACAAGGGGTAATGTGTTCAAACTTAAACAGGGAAAGTTTAGATTGGATCTGAGGAAGAAATTCTTTACTGTAAAGGTGATGAGGCACTGGAATGGGTTGCTCAGGGAAGTTGTGAATGCTCCATCACTGATGGTGTTCAAGACCAGGTTGGACATAGCCTTTGGTGGCATGGTTTAGTGGGAGGTGTCCCTGCCCTTGGCAGGGGGTTGGAACTAGATGATCTTAAGGTCCTTTCCAACCCTAACTCTTCTATGGTTCTATGATCCAGAATCACTGGTGAGTTTAACTCACATGACACAAGCACGGAAGAAAATTCAGATAGTCCAGCTAATTTCTGTAATTGTATTCAGAATTAACAAAGTAATATATTAGCATAAATTGTTCAGCAACCAAGGACAAGGGAATAAAAATCATTCTGACCCAAACTGTGATAGCCTTCAAACGGGCTGATATTAAGATGGTTGATACTTCTGCAATTCTAAAAGATGTTCCTAATAGGTGTTTTTTATCAGTGGGAAATGAATTCATAGAATTTGCTCTTTAGGCTCGATGATGTGATTGCAGGTAAAAATAGTAGTTAAAAAGAAAAAAAACGTCTTTCCTTGTTCTAAGTCAGAGCTCCTCTGTAAGGCCAAATCCTGCAGGGCGTTTGGTAGCTCTCCTTAGCAGTGCTAAGCACTTTTTACTAAATCAAAAGTCCAGTTTTACTTTTCCAGCAGTTGAGGTTGTTCTGTGCTTCTCTGCTCATAATTGCTTTTGTTAAGAAGAATCAGCATATTGAAATGTGCTCAGGCCCACTGTTAGCCTCTGAAGCAAAATGATAAGGCAATAAATCCTGGTTGAAAGCCTGACTTGATGCTCAGACTTGGACTCTTTAATGTTGATGAAAAGATTGATTGGCATGGCAGGGTGAGATACTTACTGCAAACGCAAGCCCTGCAGGGTAACTCAGTAACACTCAAACCAAGCCCCATTCGGGGATGCAAGGTGGTCTGATGCCCTCAGTAGTGGCTTTGTTTATTTTTTGTGGGTTTAGAATTAAAATGTAGCAGCAGCTGGAAAGCTATTGTGGAGATGGTGACAAACCTGGAGCAAAGAGTAGGACAGATAGTATAGAACTATTTCCAGCTCTTTCACATCTTTTTCTGGTTTAAAAACAATCTAAACAAAAACCCCAGAACTCCCACATTGCAACAATAACAGGCTGTTTTATGGGGCCAGAACTCTGATTTGATGCTGCTTTTTCAATGGTTTCGTTTCCAGCACCCTTTTTGAGAGATGATGATTTTAAAGGTTTTGAAAAGCTAGGGCTATTGCAGATGCCCTGAAGTGGGCATCCCAATATAGAGCTCCTCAGGTTTATCTGTTTGGAGGGGATTTCTTTCACTGAAACAGAAAAGTCTGCAGTTAAGTTTCTGACACATCAGGGGCCACTGGGAACATTTCTTCTCTTAGATTCCTCTAGAGTTTTACAGCCCTGAAACTTGTTTTCCTAAAATCCAGTTGGACTGGGGTCACTCTAGAAGCTATTCTGTTGCTTACAAAGCAGTTGGGAACTGATAAAAGAGTGGATGAAGACAAGAGAAAACTTCCATTTACTATCCATGGACTTTGGAGTAGCACCTTTTAGAGGGATGTATGACATTTTATTGGTGTGCAAATTCAAACTACAGGATTGTCAGGAATATGATTTTTAATGTCATGCTAAATGTACTATCTCAACTTGTTGAGCTATGATGGGGTTATCATGGTCAGTTCAGGAATTGTGGATGCTGTGGCACAGCCTTGTTCTCCATCTGTCTGAGCTACAGCAGAAAATAATTCTTCCCCTCACATCTGTGACATGACTTTGTGTTGCTTGTCATTATAAAATCCCCCAAAATACCAAAAACCCAATCCCACAAATAAAAAATACTTTGGATGTGGATGAGACCATGAGTAATAGCTCACAGAAGCTACAGTCCTGACAACTGGAGTGGAGCTTAGTTGCATGATCTGAGAGAAGGGGACATGGAAGTGAAACATGCAGTTGTTACAGGCAGCTCAGTTTCAGACAGATTATTGGTTTTATAGTTTTTTTCTACAAAATGCCACAAAATATTCTAGTCTCTGACAGTGATGTCAATTAGCTGGGACTGAAACAACCTGACATAATGTCTCGTGTGAGCGGCACCGCTTTATTTTGCATTTCTACTTTATATTTGCTGCTTATGTGCTTGGTCTATGCTGTTCATTCAGAGATTTTAATGTGGATATTAAGTGCTTAACACAATAATTCTGTAAAGTTCTCCCCTGACATATGATGTTACTTAAGATTTAGTGAAATTATTAATAGAAATGAAAGACAATGCCAAAGACTGTTGTGATTCATAATAATGGTGTGATTAATGGTAAAAGTAACATCAATCACAGTAGTAGTAGAAACAGTCAAGGAAAGAAGGAGAAAACTCCCAGGACTCAAATCCTCTCTGCTGTAACACATAAATGATAGGAAAAACCATACTGAGTGTGGTCAGTGTCTGCTTGGATCTTTATGCTGTTTTTGCAGCAATTACTAACCTATACATCTCTGTATATGTAAGAAAGGACATAACGGTAGAAAGCATGCAGTCCTTTTCTTGTATGTGTTCGTAGAGCCAGTAACTTATAGTTTAGGAATTTCCTGAGCTAGAGATGGCATCCTTATGTTTAATAACCTCTTATAGATTTTTCTTCTGCAAATGTGAATTTGTGAATATTTTGGCATGTTCAGTAGCCTGAAGAAAGGAGTTTCAAAGTTTAACTATGGGCTATGCAATAAAGTTCTGACTGCTCTGAAACCATTGCCTTAATTTTCGTGCAATGCCCCCTAATTCTTGCATATGGAAAGGCATAAACTAATCACTCCTTATTTTGCTTTGCATGCTTTTGAGGGAATTTTCCTCACTCTGGCAATTCTAAACCATCCAGCTCTAAGCACTGTTTGAGGCTGACAAGAAATCACTAGGGGAATAATATTTAAAATAATATGTATTTGCCATATCAACCAAGTAAGCCTCCTTCCTCCACATTTTCAATATCTGAATCAGTGAATTATAACTAGATCATAGTAACAAAGGTAAAAATAAATAAATGGATAAATAGATCAATAGCATTAAATCCTCCTCCACCACCACCCTCCTCTTCTACGCAGCACATCTAGCTTTCAGCAGCTGTTATTACCTTCTGCTTTCAGAAATGAAATTGACACATTCTGCTGTAATTTTAAACAGCTGCAGCTCTGGTTTTTGGCTTTTATTTTTTTTTGTCTATTAAGAGATTGGTGTTTTTTTCCTAAAAACAAAAAAATGTCCAAATGAACTGATTTTGTGCTTTTGAAAATCTAACTCTAACAATAAAGCCATTACGTAAATCAGCTGCAATCTCATCTTGGTGTTGGATGAGGTAGTGATTATTCCCTTTTGAAAAGGATAAGTCTGACATAGAGGGGATTCAGAAAAGGCTGAGCAAAGTATCAAGCACTGGTGAAGACTCCATGAAGAGGGAGGAGAAGACCATGATGGCTTTAGATGTCTAGAAGCTTCTCGGAAAAACCAAAATCTTCCTATTCAAACCCAATGCAATTATTTAGAAAATAAAAGATTCTCTTACAGCATGGCAATTCAATTCAATTAGAAGCTGGAAAATTCAAAACTTACTGAAAGAAATGTTTTTGTTTTTTTTTTTATGATACATAATTGGACTTACGAACTTATTGCCATAGGAAATTGCTGAAGTCTAGACAGTTTGAAATGTTAAGAAATAGATTGGCCACTTATGTGGAAAAATAAAGATGATAGTTGAATGCTAAATAACATAGTGAAGAGATATCACTCAGTGATTTGTATCTTAAACTGATCTTTCATGCCATGTTCTTCTGCATGAGGCATTAGGATGCGATCTAGATAAGGTACAGAAGGGAAATTATCAAGGCTCTTTCACCTTTCTTTCTTTGGTTTATTCCTGTGCTTTGTCAAATACTGGACCAGATTATTGGCTTTACCTTAGTATGGCAATGTATCTGGCTTTACTCAGGAAGGGAGAATTAAGAAGACAAGAGGAGTCATTTGGCAAGATGGTAGTGTGGCTGACAATGGTCATGTGTGATCTTCACCTGAGCCCGAATTGGAGGCTGCTGCTGTCTTCTACAGTTAGATTCTGAGGTACTGATTAGTACATGGAGGGAGTAAAACTGGGAGGCCATGATCAGCCAAGCCTGTATTGCTGTATGAATGAATGGCTGGAGGTGTGATCAAAAAAGCTGGGAAGGGCTGGACATCAATGTATATACTTGAGCATGTGTTTTGTTGCCCAATAGCTGAATGAGGTAGGTTTTCTTACTTATGATGCTACTTTCCAGAGAAACACTTGAAGCTCTGCTGTACATCTCCAGCTGGAACTGTGGAGCTACACTGATGATGTGTCACCGGATTAGGGTGTTCTAGCTCTTTTCTCCCAAATGATGCTTAATTCACCCGTGCATGACCAGCAATGCAACAGCCACTTGCTTATCTGGTGAGCAAATCCTCCTTCCCTTCTAGTTGCAGGAAATCTTTTGAGCTGCTCCTGACTACTGAATTCTTATGAATTCATGGCTATCATATGGGATATAGGGACAATTCTGACCATCCAGTCTATCATTTCTGAACATATTTCTATTACAATTCTTTAGTTTCCAGTTTAGCAAAGCTTCCACATATGTTTAATAATAAGCCTGTGAGATGTCAATGCAAATCAGGAAAATATTAAAGAATCAGCTTCATTTTTAGTGTATCTAAATCTAGTCCACTTCAGCAGTGACAAATTTGTATTAAGCGAGCACTGATATAGGCCTCTGACTTTAAGTGCATGTTTATAATCCACTGAAGTGGATTGAGATCAATAGGTTTGAGGAATGTGCTTAAAATGAAGAGCATACTTGAGTGCTTGTAGAGTCAAGACCCTGGTAAAGAGCTCATCAAAGGTTTTCCTAGATGCAAAGTTGCACTGATATAAATTTTAAAGTGATTTGAAATTGATTGGATCAAACTCATCTGAAAGTTTGGTAAATGTATTTGATAAAAGGATAGGTTTAAGGGGTGAGAGACAGATTTTTCTAAAGCTAGTCAGATTTAAAGGCACTGTAACTTTTCCAGGTCTCCTTGCCCTTATCCTGAAGACCATTGCTCCCAGGACAGAGTGGCAAAATGAACATGTCCTTCTCCCTTTTTGCAGGCTCTTACACTAAACGGTTTGGTAAAGTAACTTTATTCTAAAATCTCAAATAAGGAGCAGAAGCAATTGAGATATGTGCTCATGTTCCTGTTTGACTTTACTGAATTAGCGGCCAGTGACCTCTGGCAATGGGACAGGCAAACAGCCAGGGTGTCAGAGCATCTTCATCTGCTCCTGCTGTTTATATCAGTGCGTGTTTGTGTGTGTTAGAAACGGTGAATAAATGGAAACACATCAGTCTGGAGTGTCTTCATGCAGAAATATTTAAAGAAAACTTATATCAGTTTAACTGGATCAGCAGGCTACAGTCACTCAGACCTCTCAAATTTCCACCTGCAAGACTGGGCTGTGGATGGGAAGTCAGTAGCTCAATATGCCTTATCGAGTGTTTGTTAGACGAACCAAAAACTGTGTTCACTCAGCTCACAGCAATCACAGTGTAAATTGTGTTGAATTCATGGCTCCACATAATGGAAGCACACTCCCAAAGTTTAATAAAAGAGCTCATAAAGCCTTTAACTCCCTCTCTGCCTGCACACAGTGTGTAAGTGCTTTTAACATGTTTCCAAATAGGCACCACACTTATATTACATTGGTAATGTCAAAAGAGACCTCATAAATTAGGATGTGGTTCTACAAATCCACACCTTGGGTATTTGTTGCTGCAATGGCTTTCTATTCTATGCAAAGTATTACTATCTATTATTCACTTTATTTCAGCCCTTAATCCCATTCTCACTCTTTTCCTTCTCCTTTTGAAACTTTTATGTAAATGAAAATACATCCTTAAAAATCTCTCGGTATTCATTCTCCCTGCTGTAGCTCCTGGCAACAGAGTCTACTTCAAGTTGAGTTACTTTTATTAAGCCTTTGATTCTGGGGGAAAGTAAAAACTTCTTTTTTTCCCTCCATTATTGCCAATATGGGATCATCATGTGTTTGAGTTCAATCCATTGCCCAGGAAACTCTTACACAGATGGTCAATAGTTCATGCAAGAATGCAGCAGACCATGTAAACAAGCTGTTGGATTCAGGCATTATTATTACCACTGTAGCTCAGTAATAAGGCTAAACCTTCTGAGAAACTGCTCATTGCTATTGTTAACATTCAAGCCTTGTCTAATTTAGAATTTTAAACAAATCTATAATAAATTATACTGATGGAAATCTTATTTTTGTTTAAATATATATGCATCTGCGTGTATACATACAATTGTAAAAGATAATCAGAACTAGTCTGCTATATGTCGATAATTTTTGTTATGTCTTAGCCATTTTCCATAAGTTCTAAAGAATATGGGTATGAATGCTATAAAATGCAAGCAACAGGAGATGGGTATACAATATGGAGACTCTGTGAGGAATACCAGACACAAGTAATAGTCCCTCAGTTTCTCAGAAGAAAACTGCTCTTTCAGAAAAGGGATTATTTTATTTTTATTTTTAGCTCTGCCCACTGTTGATTCAGGATTTGAGCACAGGTTTCACTACTGGATTTTAAATCTCTCTGGATGCTGTGCACTACTCCTTAGCCCAGTGCTGACAGCTTCACAGCTCCGCAGTCTCATTTTTTCTACTAAATACTTCATCTAGGGAGATCCCTTCGAAGTCCTGAAGAACAGCAGCACTGCTCCTACTCATACTGGCACCTGGCAGTTAATGATTACATTTTAGAAGAATTAATCATGGTTTAAGTTGCTCCCTATTTTTTTAATTTCTACAGAGAAATTTTACCACACTGCCTGCATGAGCTGTTGGGATTTGGGAAGGGAAGGAGAAGAAGCCAACTTGGTGGAAAGGGAAGCCAGAAAAGCAAATTGGTACTGGGTGGAAACTTCATTCACTGCAGGTGAATCTCAGTAATGGTCTTTGACGAAAGAGTCATGTAGGTTCTGGTAAGAGAGTGGAAATCACCTTCATGCGCATGTTCCTACTCAGGCATATAGGAGAAGGCAGAGAGGTGAAGGGTTGGTTCTGCAGCTCAGACCTTGGACCAAACTTGCTCTGGAAATGCAGAAGGTGGGAAGAATAGCATGACTCCAGTGCTACTCTGCTCCTAGCCTTGAGTTAGCAGGGGAACAAATTAAGCAATACTAATAGCAGTCTTTAGGGAGCAATGGATTTTTCTGCTCAGCTGTCTACTTAAAATTCCCCATGTTATTGATAAAGTTGAGATGCCTTGTTTACCTCTTTCTGTTTTTAAGTTGTGATGTGGAGAAATGGAAAAATGCATAATCACAAACACTCTTGGGCTCGCTAATGGCTCAGGAACCACTGAGTTCCCCTAAAATTATGTTTGCACACTGCCTGAGAAGAGACCACCCATCAAGGTGAACACATGCATCTCTTATCGGACCTCAGTATATACACTGCCCATTGCAAGACCACTGGAGACAACTGTGCGAAGTTGATAGCTGGCATGTTTCCAGCAAACCAGAAATGGTCCTTTTGTATTTGCTGTGATACTAAACCTCATTTGAGGAAGAACGTCCAAGAGATCCAGAAATGAACTGAATTATTTATAAAGCAAGAGTCCACTTGCTTTATAAATGGAAGATTAATCATAAAGACCCCAATGGGGGAGACTATGAGAGATTAACAATAAAGACCTAAATTCTCACCCTGGAAGGTCCTGATTTATTTTGACTGTGGAAGGCCACAGATTTATAGATCTGAAGGAGCATTTCTAGGTGGATATTTCTGCTTGCCTTCTCTAGTTAAGCATCTGCTGTGGGGTGGAGCTGGGCACAAGACACTGAACTGAAAGGTCTTTTTTTTTGAGCCGGTATGATTTTCTTATGCATAAACTAACACTGAAGAAAACCAGGAGGTTTGGCTCTGCTCCTAGTGAACCATAGTTAGCATTGAATAACACTGATTAGCCCCAGCTGAAAGTGCTTGTATGGATTAAATGTCCTACAGCTATGGAACAAGACAGCAGGTTTATATTTCTTGTGCAAGACACAGCCATCCTGTGCCTTAAAACACTCTCTGTGCTGCAGCATTCCAGCTATGAGGTATTTGGGTGTGTTATGTTTCTGAAAGGTGATGGGCTACAGGCAGGTGTGTGGGAATGAGGAATTTGCATTTTTACCCTTTCAGTGATGATCAAATCAATAGTTATCTCTGCGTGGAAAAATCACAGATGTGTCCTGAACAGGAGAAACTGAGCCGTTGATCAGAAAAATGTTCAAGACTTCATGAGACTGTAGCTCTAATCAATTAATGACCATTATGAAGCCTTTTTTCTCTCTGCTTTAAGCACTTTGGGTGGTGACCATGATCCACTGTTTTATATCATTACAGGCCCTCAGAATACAGACATGTAGAATAAGGTCATGATTGAAAAAGAATTCGACTGTTTATGTCCTTCATCACTCAGCAGTCTTTGTAACTCTTTGCTTTATGTATTCCAGGTTGGGGACCATAAAAGCGAGTTTAGATGAACTGCAAAGTAGAGGCAAGAATATTATACCTCCTTAATTTTCACATTTGTCAAGTTTGAGATGTTAGTTGCACAAACACATAGGGTGAGGGAAGGAATTTCTTGCCATGTGATTTGAAGATGCTCATGGGGATTTTTCTTGCTCTGCAGAGAGATGTCAAGGGAGCAACAGTTAGGATACACAGGAATGTCTTACTCAATTAATTTCCTGAAATTACACTCTGAAGTTGTGTTTAGAAAATGAATTAATGTTGGTGAAAAGCACTGATATCCTTGGATAAAGGGCAACAGAGAAGAACACATTGTTATTATTAAACTGTTGTAGAAATCCTCTCCTTGGCTTTGACTGAATTATTGCAGTGAGTTTCCTTGGTGATGTGACGTAGAATTTACTGGAGTGTTTGTTGTAAAATTGAAAATGACACTGCCTTTATTAAACAATCTATAGGACTCTTTTTTTCTATGCTGCAAAGCAGCTCTGCTAGTGATTTTTATCAAGGGCCCTGAGCCAGTTAAGTGGAGGCTCGTCACACATCCAGTTTGAGACATCTAAGTTAAGGGAAGGCTGAGGGCAAAGTCTCAATTAACTGCTCATTCAATTGTTGACCATTGATAACAAAGGAAAGAGTGAAACTGTGTGTCATCGTGCCATTTTCTTCCTCAAAGAGCATAAGGTTCAGGATGAAGAGACCTATACATAAGCCATCAATTTAGAGCCAGCTTTGTTGATATTACCCAAAAGCTGTTACCAATGGCTGTGTAAAATGAGTTAATGCTTCTAGTCCAATTTTTTCTTAGACAGGTGTCTACATCATAACAAATCTCATCTCAATCAACACTAATTGCTGCTCCAGGCAGCAGCCTCCCAAGAGAGTATTTAGGAAGCAGGCAGGCTGTGGAAGCCAGATCTCCTAGGGTAACAAACCTAGGGACCAGTAACAGGGCTTGCCTTTCAAAAGCTGCCATTCTCAGATTAGGTACATCATGTAGTGGAGACTAATATTGTGGTTTGAATTTTGCTCATGCCTGAGATATTAGAGTGCACAGATTAAAGATGACTGGTTTGCTAAGTGTTAGTGCAAATTATTAAACCATCTTTTTGACAGTGCTCTGTTCTGGTGCAGCAGAATGGTAATGTGTTTCACAGCTGAACTCCATCCTACAGCACCACCAATTTTATCACCTAGGGTGTAGTAGAATCCTTACTGACTGCAATGCAGCAGTTTTGCTTTGTGATAGTGGGTTTTACTGGTGTTGCAGCTATGCTAACCTGTGGGGTCTGATGAAGGAGCTACAGGACTAAAAGCTTAACTGTGTTCTCTAAGTATATGTTGATCTCAAAAAAGAAATTGCATTTTTATAAGAATATAATCACTCCATGGTCAAATTAAATTAAGTTTTCTTCTCTTAAATTCAGTTTCATTTTCCTAATGACTGGTTAGTCCTACAAGTATTCTTGTAGCGGTAACATAGATACATTTGATTCAGTATGGATACTCTCCTGGATAGCCTGCCTTGATTGTATATCACAGTGGATCCTAGCTAGGTAGCTGTAATTTCCTTAAATCAAAATGGTTGCTTCTTTGTCACATCATTAAGAAAAAGCCAGAAACCATATTAATAGTTGAGTTCAGGCCTTTTTCATAAAGACAAGAGAAACTCTACAAAGAAATCAACAGGTATGTTAAATACTGATACCTACACGGCACTGATGACTTGTAGGTTCTCATTCTGGAATAAGATAGAATAATATATGATGGAAAGAAAGTAGAATTATTATACACTGTAGTGTATAGTAATAATAGTGTATTTAATGAAGGAAATTTAAATTATTCCCTATTCAAATAAGACAATTCTGTCATTGCCAATCAGACAGTCTCTGATCTTCGACACTGAAATTCTTCACTGTTTGACTAAATAAGAAATAAATTTGTTCTGGATGTTCTGGGAGGTCTTAAATTGTGGCAGACAATTATTTTATGTTTCTCCTTAAACCTTTCTTTGCCACACTGTAAATTGATGGCTTAATATAATACTTAATTTAACACTGCAGGTCAGACATAGGAGTTTGTTGAACCTTAGATCCGTAAACTCAGTAGTATCGATTTAGCAGATTTTCCATGATGGGCTAGACCCTCTCTATTTGATCTTCAGTCTGTGAAATCACCAAGGCATCAGATGCAGAATGGCACAATCCATATCAGTACAGATGGACGCAGAGTGTGAGCCAAAACATATTTTGCTAGTAATTTGCTTACTCTTTACATCTCCCCATCCTTCAAGGAAATACATACCTTGGAGTAGGGAATATAAGCAACTGGATGAACTGAGGTAAATACGTACATGTTATCATTAAAGGTCAATTATTCCTAACCCACTGATGGTGACCCCAAGAATAAATCTTGCTCTTGGGACTTGCTGAATGCTTTACCCCTGATGCTAGACCTACTTTAGATCAGGCTTTGCAGCAGGATTTGTAGCTGCTTCCAGTCAGAAGCCCAGTTTTTTACTTTCTCCAAGAAAGTTATTTTTTTTGCTGCTCTAAGTTCTACAGATCTTTCCACACTGGAATATGATGTCTTTGCAAAATCAGACCCTTTTTTGTTTTATTACCTAATCCAAAGATTTAAATAATTTTCTCTATAAAACTGGAAAAGTTGGAATGGGGAAATCTGAATGACATAACTCACCAGTGGGCCAGTTCCCTTTCTGTCATCCAGCACACAGCATTGGTGGTAAAGGGCAGCAGGAAAATCAACTAAATCAACTTAAAATAACTGGATTTTTTTTTTCCTGTTGTTATCCCCTGGGATTACTTGTGGTTTTTCCCTTGTAATGAGTGCTTGTGAAGATTATGAATGCCAAGAACTGCAACATACCCTGTGTATCTACTCCCTCCAATTACAAGCCATGTACAGTTAGTGGAGCTACAGCTGCTAATCCCTTCTTACAGCTGAGTTGAAATGCTCCTTTAATACATACCAAGTCACAGGTTCACCTCATTCACAGCAAAAAGTGAGTGCTGTATGCAAACAAACCACCAGCTGCACAACTGAATCAGGCCAAATTTATTATTCCTTTCAGGTCATCAAGTCATGGTGAATTGCTTCAGAGCCCAGTGGATTCCATTCAAAGCCTACCTTCAGCTTCAGAGATCCAAAGTCATTATGGGAATTATCCATGTTTGTACTTAGGTGACAGCTAAATGTCATCTAGGAGCTGGATGAAAAACAAACCATGATTCCCTGACAATATTTTTGGATTAACCAGCAGTATTAATTAACAGTATTAAGTTTTCAGGTCAGGCTCTGCTTCCTGTTAGCTCATGAAATTGGCTTTGTGACACCAATGTTGCATGAGACATTACATCAGTTAAATGTGGCTGGATTGCACAGACTTGCTCTTGCCATCTACATGCTCTGTGCAGAATCCTGATATGTCTGTTAAAGTTTTTTTTCCTCCTAAATAGATATTTATTCATACGTTCTGCCACTTATTACATATGGATATGTATAGTCTACTTGCAATTACTTGAACTCTTAGTTTCATATCCAAGCATACAGTGCATTTAAACTATTAACATGTTTAGGAAGCTCTATTCTTTTTTGATGCCTTATGCTCAAAGGAAATAATGAAAGGAAACATGCATTTTTTAGTAGGAGAAAAAAGACCTTCTCTCAGGAGACTTTCTGCTTAGATTCTGTGATGAGTAATGCTCCTGTCAATTATTGGGTTATTCAGAAACAAGCTAAAAAAAATGCTTAAATTTAGCTTCATGTGCTCTTTGGATTGATGTTATTTCTACTCCTGTGAAAATAGGTATTCCCTGTGGAAGTGAAGAACCCTCAACTGGACAACAAATCAATGCCAATTAAGATCACTGTAATGATTAAGGACTTCAAACCCTGAGTCTTCATTTGAGATTTTATTAATACATTTGGAAAGATGTATTCAAGGAGTTGTGAAGTTTCCTAACAATATTAGGTTTGGAACATCTCGTATTAGTCACTAAGTGCTTAAATATGTAATTTTCTTCTTTATAGCTGTGGTTTCTTAACATAGTACTATGGGCTATATTGATTTGATGAATCCATGACTTAATGCCTGCTTTTGGAGAAGGTAGGGTGTACCATGCTTGTGTTGTGGTTCTGCATGTTTGGCATTCTTTTTCAAATCTGTGTAAATTATTTCATACTTATATGTCTCCTTCTTCAGGATCAGAAGCCAGTGTAAAATCTAAACTGATGGCAATGAGGTTTTACATCTTGTAATATAAACAAACAAAAGTGTATGCTTCTAAAGCAGGTTAATTAATTAGGAGGATCCTTCTCTACCTTTGGTATGTTAAAGAATTCCGTGTCTCTTCTCTGAAGCGCTGTGAGGGAAAGGAGCAGACTACTCTGGCTTAAAGAATTCTATGTCTTTTTGTCCTGAATTCCACTCTCTATCCAGTGCTGCTGGACTTTCCAGTGATTTACCACAGATGCAACTGCATTACAATTGTGGAGCAACCAGCTTGAAGTGTTCAAATAATTCTAATGGGCAGGTAGTAACAGGATAGGAGATTATTCCTTGGAACAGTATGGAGTGCTCCGAATCTGCAGAAATTCATGCATGGGTATTTGAGTCTTTGTTTCTAAATCGCTTTCACCTGCTTTAGTGAAAGGGCTCTGCTCTTGCTGATGTACCTGGGTACAGCACATCTTCCTTTGGGAGCAGGTGAAGCTGTAAAAGTCCCAACAGACAGCAAAGGTCCTATTTTCCTTTTACAGTCAATGGGGTTTATGCCCTTAAAATCCCACTAACTTAAAATGGTTTCTTTGTTGGTAAAAAGCTCTACAATCAAACACAAACATTATATTAAAAGTGCTTCCTGTTTGTAGCAGCTGAAGAGCATCTTGTGGGTGGACATTTTATGGATAACTCAAAAATCTGAAAAATTAGAAATGCTTCAGAGAGTCACTCTAAGGCTTTTCCCAAGGTCTCTTTACTTTTTCCACTCTTGAGCCTTTGACGAAACTCAGTCACAATGCAAACAAAGTAATATTGGTGGGATTTAAGAAAAAAAGAAATAGAAGAACTTATTTGGTATCTACTAGAGGGAAGGTTAGAGAGAGGCAAATAGGAAAAGAAAACCCCAGAACAACAACCAACCAACCTACTAAGCTA
>JASSUY010006666.1:8203-20191 GCA_032466535.1 Forpus xanthops
CTCCTCCCTGGCAGAGCATGAAACTCAGAAAGTCCTTGGCCAGCCTAAACACTCCAAGCCATAACTACAAACACTGGAGTTATCAGCACTATTCCCCAGCCGAAAACTCAAAACACAGTGCTACACCAGCTACTACTTAAAGAAAAATGACTGCTGCTGCTGAACCCATGACACCACAGAAAACAGTTGATCAGTTTCTGATTGCAAGACTGAAAATTATCTTTATTTCTAACCACTGTAAAGAATGGATAAGTAGTGACAGAGTCAGCGAAGGAAAATTAAAGCAGCTTTACAAGGTATTCAAAATATTTTGTTTGAGTTTGACTTTCATGTAATACAAGTGAAAAAAAAAAGGAATTAGTCATTTTGAAATGAAGCAGTCAATATTTTTTTAGCCTGAAAATGCCAGCCCAGGGCACAATGATTTGATATTGCCATACTTTTTTTACTGAGTGAAATCCAAAAGAAATCACACTTATTGCATTACTTTTATTTTTTCTTAATGTCTTTTAGCTCCCCTGAGGTTTCTTTAAGACCTTCTGTACTGTTATCTCTCTTCAGAGGAGAAATTTGGGGTTAGACAGCTTCTGGGAACAGACTTGATCAGTGTATCCACACCACTGTCCATGCGTACAGTGCAATGTTATCCGAGAGGTCAATGGGCTGAGCAATACTGTAGTATTTGGCCAGCATCATTAGTTAATGACTAATTCAGCATAAAAAGTCTACCTAACACATATGCTGCAGATTATAGGAAAAAAAAAAAAAAACCTACATTCTTAAATACAACTGACTAAGAATAATGCATGAACACCCAACAATAGGGACTACAATCCCCAAATCGGTGCTAGCTTCCTGTCTTCCTCTTTATGGAAGAGAAATGTTGCTTACAGTACTGTTTGCCCCAGTAAAAATCCCAAGACACACAAGAGTTTTATCTTTATTGGTCTTTGCTGGTGCAGCTGTCTCTGTTGGGTTGGGTTTGTCTTTATTAGTGTTAATAGTAAAAATCAGTGCAAAATAGAACAGAAAACAAAAATACTAGCTGTGCAAGGCACAGAGTAAGTAATTCTATGTTTACACAGAAAAGAATCAAGCATATGTTAACTAAGTACATTGCAAATACAATCAGTTAAACTGTGTTTCAATGCAATTGCTCAGTTAGAAAATACTTCATATAAGGAGTGGAAATAGGGTCACAATTGATATAAGCCACAGCATGAGTAATAAGGTTATATATTCAGATGGTTTATGTTAGTCGAATTGCATCTGGTTCTAAATATTGTGTGAATGCCAGGGTGGCAGGTAGTATAATGTCATTCTGAAGCATGAAGTTCAACTCAGCTGCAGGCCAGTTTATGGTTTGACTGTTATGCCCTTGATGTACCCATTTTTATTAAAAGTCTTGAAACCAACATGTTTTAACTGAAGAGCTCACAGGGCTTGCGTACTGGGACTTGCATATCTTTATTTTGAACATCGTTTTTTTCACTGCATATTGTGATTCAAAAATCTAAAGTAACACATTCAAGAGTATCCATCTCAAATACAATTTTGCAGCTTTGTCTGAAAATGTAGCCCTGCCTGCATTTTTTGCACCAATTATTTTTTGGTTTATTTTGTATTTTCTGATACATATGTAGTATTAAAGTATTTAATTCACTTTTACATTATTCCACTTTCAGAATATTATTTATAATTCAATTTGACTATCATTTTACTGTAATATAACACAACATGACCTAATATTCTATTAATATTTAAAAATATATTTGAGTCATACAGGAGCTGCCACAAAATAAACAGGAGACTGCTTTATTTCCAATTCTGAACCCAAATTGGGCTAAAAAAAACCCAAATTTTGAAACTTAAAGTAATGAATGCTTTAAATAACCCATGATGCAGCTAATACTTTTTCTTTTAAAAAACATTTGTTTGCCAAGCCCAAATATATAACATTAGGTTAGCTGGGCTGAACTTCTTATTCCAGTAACATTTACCTGATTGTAACTGTAGTTTTTAATTGAGATTTGGGAAGAATAAGGCTGTGTGGAAGTGTTATACCTTGCATATATTCATATATCTTTCAGAAGTATTTCAGCTTGTTTTACAGTTCTGCTGTGTATTTTTATTAAGACATAGGTCCATGCCATAATTTTAGCTTGTACAGGCTTTTTAAGGAAAGCTGGTACCTATGTACTATACCTGACTTTGGATTTGGTGCTCTGCAAGCTTGATTGCTGGATCTAAATGACATTTCTGCTGTCATTCGCTGTAGTTTGATGCTGTCAGATCATGCAACATCCCCCCATTGACATTCACACTGCATAAACAGCCCACAATTATCAAAATGAAAGGCTTTTATTGCCACAAGAAGAATGCAACCCTACCCCAGAGTGTGCAAAATGACGGGTTGCAATCACCAGCCTTGGATGAGCATTCTTGAACAGCCCCTTTTGACGGAAGTTCGGGTCTGAGTTTCAGAGCCCTATTCAGTGTGGTAATACGCATAATTGATGCCTTTTCATCCTCTTTTGTTCAAATCTCCAGTCAGCTTAATTAAGATCTTGTGAAGTGGTAATGAAGTAAACATTTCAACGAATATCTGCATTAGTTTGATGGCAGATGCCTGCAATTAAAATATTGTAGCTACATTACAACTCATATATTGCACATTGCTTTCAGATCTGTTCAGAACTTCCCAAATGAGTTTTTGTGCTTTTCCTGGATGGCACGATACCAGCCTGAGCCCTGACCATGGTCCCATACAAAGACTGAGGGAAGTCAAACAGAACCCATATAGTACTTGGGTTCACTTTTGCTTTTGTTTGTGGGAAGAAATTTAATTATGGTGATATATGTTAGAAAAATTTTGCAAAGCCATCTGAGTATTCCGTTTAGCTGCTGAAATTTAGTAACAGCATGCTGGGTTGACTCTGGACACCAGGTGCCCACCAGAGTCACTCCCCTACTCAGCTGGACACGTGAGAGAAAATATAACAAAAGGCTCATGGGTTGAGATAAGGACAGGGAGAGATCAGCATTAACATCATGGGCAAAACAGCCTTGGCTTAGGGAAGTTAATTTAATTCATTGTCAATCAAATTAAAGGAGAGTAATGAGAAATAAAACCAAATCTTAAAACACCTTCCCTTCATTCCTCCCTTCTTACCAGGTTTAATTTCACTCCTGAATTCTCTACCTCATAAATCACAAGAGTTTAGTGATATACGCACATTAGGACATGCCTTCGAGTTCAGAAGACAGGTCAAGATATCCCCTGTGGTGTAAAACATCCTAATTTTCATTAAAAAGCTCTTGACTGCTTTATTTAAAGTTTCTTGAACTGAACCCTTCATCTCAAATTGCCTCCCCTCAGAATCAAGTAGGCATTTCCAGCTTTGCAATTGCTCTGGTTTATGTCAACCACCTGCTTTAGGGGGGAGGAAACAGTTCCTATGTGGTATCTATGCAACACCTAGAAGAGAAGTACCTGACATAAAAGTAATCATCTCCATGTCGCAGGGAGCAGGATACAGTGAGCTCATTTGCTTTGGATGCTAAAAGGTAGACCACCACCCATGGCAGAACAGCTTCCCTGGCAAGTTTTATTATCCAGACAGAGCTATGAAGGACATTTGAGCTCTTGGAAGCTGAAATGACACAGCCCAGGAGCAGAGGAGCTGGTAGTAAATAAGAAGCTGTCAGAGTCATCTGACAGACAGACAATGTGGAGCAGAAAGGCAAATGAATCAAACAGATTTGGCTTGTAGGCTTGCAGAGAAGAGGCAGCCCATTTAAAGACTTGACAAGAAATTATAAAGAGGTGGCTTAGATAAGAAATTTCTTGCACAGATGTGACCATTAACTTATGCGATTTTTACTAGTTTACTTAAACAGAACACTAAAGGGGAAAAAAAAAAGAAAGAAAGATAAAAAATGCAACAGCCTATCCATCCCTTCCCAGTTCTCTTTATTGGGGGGTCAGTAATAGAAAACCTTTTTGGAAAAACCACTATCACCAGTAGCTTGCAGGTCTGACAAAGCAGATCCAGTACAACAACGTATCTTGGTATTTACATTTTGGTCTCGTTAGAGAAACACATTTGTGTTGCAACTTCCATTTTATCTCAGAAGATTGAAAAGGAAAGGGGGAGTGATAGACAAGAACAAAGGAAACAAATTGAATATTTTTTTCTTCTATTTCCTTTTCACCCACTACCTAATTAATACACTTACTTGTCCTTGTACCGTTGACTGTGATTTCCAGTACAGCAGTAAGTCCTTCATTTGTGCTAGCTACCAAAGCTTCTTAATGAGGGAATTGCCATTACAACTGTTACGGCAAGCATAGAAAACACAATCTAGCAAAAACTCTTATCATATAGTAACTGATAACGGTCGATCCTCTGCAAGGCAATTCCAAGCATCCATTCAGCTCCACAGTCTATTTTCTTGCAAAAAAAAAAAAAAAAAAACCAAACAGTTTGCAGCAGCCCAACCTGGAGAGGACATAGATATCAGTAAGCAGACTGCAGACAGTCAGGAGCTTACTCACCCTATGCTGTTTTTCTGCAGTACTCCTAGATGTCTGGTGAAAGCTCTCCGGGAAACCTTTCATGTTATTAATACTAAAAGGAATGAATTACAGAAAACTGTGATTTGAGAGAACTATTAGGACTCTAAGGCACTGCACATTGCTCTCAGGAGTCAATTTTATAGTGCTTTGTCCAGCGTAGTTCTCATTTTCCAAGGAGATGTATAAGATCCTGAGGAAAATGCTTCTGAAAGAGAGCTATAACTATCTGAGTTACTGTAGGAACTCAGCAGCAAACAGAAGGAAACAATGTGGTGCTACCACATTACCCAAACCAAGGTAATCCCACTGCCACTGACAGAAGTTGTCATTACTTTGTATTGCCAGGAGAGATACAAAAACTATTTGGAAAAGTGGGTGTGTTGGAACAAGAGTCTGGATAAATGAAAATAAATGTATGATGGAAGAATTAGAGCAAAGTAATGGAATAGAGGTTTGATGTAATTAAATATCAACTCGACTTCACACCAAAAAGTGTAATGAGTCAGCAAAATTAACTCCAGGACACTAACCTACTGGTACAGCTTGCATGTGATATGTGCAAGAAGATCAATATATGACTGCTTTTGCTGTTGGAATGAATCTATGTCAAATAGCTGTTCTTACTATATTACAGAATGTGACATTTACACCAGGGATACATCAGTGTTTACAGATATTCCTTTCATATCAGGTTTTACAGCTTGGCATATTCTGTACCTTAATGTTTGCACAATGAATATATATGGTACCAGAGAAAGCTGCTTTTTTTTTTTTTAAATTTCACTCTCATCATTTAAAATTGCTTTTCCATAAATGTGCCAAATTGTCTGTGCTTTAAAACTCACATATCAACAGCAAGTGACAATCTTCTTCCTTGTCAGCATAATATATCTCCTGCTTTCAGTTTTTTGAAGGAATAAATAACAGCACATCAAGACATCAATTCCAAACAAAAATGGTTGCTGAGTTTTGCGGAATCAGTTTCAAACTTGACTTTTAAATAATATTTGTTTTACGCCACTATTTTGTGCCACAGATTAATGGCTAACTATACATTTCACAGAAATACAATCCAGGAACTTCCATTGCATCATCTCTTTCAATTGTTTATGCTTTCAAGCATTCTTCAGATTTGCTTCTGGTGACTGGTGAAAGCCCTGCTGTATGCTAATTAATTGTATATGTTATCTGAACTATTCAAAGTATTACATGTTTACATCTGAGAAAGATGGGGATAAAATATAATAATAGATGTAATCAGCACAAACCTCTTGACCCATCACTGCATTCAGGGAGCAAATAATTTTTCTGAAAAGATGTTTTATTTAATGTTTTTCTGATGCTGATAACTTCAACTACATGCTCCAGTAAGCTACCCCTGCATTTACCCATTCTTACGCAAGGTACAAGACTATATTATCTGAAGGTTCAATTTTCTTTACCTTATATTTGAAGCTTATGGTCCCTGTTAAGCAATTGTCCATAAATTTGAAAACTTCACTGCTGGCACTCATCTCTACATATAAATAGCTGAATATAGAGATTAATTCACCTCATAACTTACTTTTTTCAGTAAGGTAAATTAGGTAAGCTCCATGGAACTTGCTTACACTCTAAGTCTGGTTTCCAGCACATTGGTCTTTCCTTGAATTCTATTATTTCCACATCTTAATACAGGTGTCTCAGAACTAGAAATTGCTTATTACAGACTTATCAAAGTCTTATCCATGGAAAAGGTCACTTTCTTATGCTTGATGTATACTTCTTTGCAGGTTGAACACAACAGACTCCCAAATCTGCTTTGAGTCCTCATCAAGCCTCCACATGCTATGACAAAGCGTGCCTTCTTTCCCCGTTGTACTACTTTTGTTTACCTGCACTGAAGTGTTAAATTTCTAAGTTTCTACTGTAGTCAATAAAGACCTAGTCAATTCAGTCAACTGAGTCTAGAAATTTACTTGGTAAATGTAAATTTATTGTAGGAAAAGCTGAATTTTCCAGGCTTGAAACCAATCCATCCAACACATCCAAGTTAATCTCTTCAAACCACCCTAATAAATAATAAATTACCTCAACATTTGCTACTATGTTAGTCTTCAGATTACCAGTAAGTCTTGCAATGAAGCATTTGTATTTCCCAAACTATTGATAAAAATGTTAAATGCAGTTGAATAATTATCTAAGAAGACATAGAGGTAATAGCTAATAAATAACATGTCTATCACTGGGTTTTAACCCTTTTAATACCAGACTAGTTAAAGAATTTTCCACCAAAGCAATCCTAATTCTAGAGCTTTTCTTGTCAGAGGAAATGTATTTCCTTTCTCTTTCTTTTATCAATAAATATAATCCCAGCAAAAAAGAGGGAGTATGTAGAGTCTGCGAGATGGTCTCCAACATCGTGCTAATTAATGTCAGTCATATATATAATTTCAAATTTTTAGGTTTGGAATATTACTTTTATTTCAACTTACAGGTTCTTTGTAGAAAACATAGAATATGGGTTTCAGCCCAGTTAAATTCAACGACCCTGTGTGTGCAAGGTATGTGGCATCTGATGAGAGGCAGTCGGGAGTGAAGGCTGGGTTCATCTACTTTAATACTGACTACTCTTATCCTGTTTTCAGGCATTTGCTTCTTCCATTGGTAAGGACTGAGAGAATGATATTTTTACAAATTTAGGGGCAGCTTTTTTAAAGCTGTATAGATCTGTAAAGTTGCTGACCGGTGCTTGGAGAACTTTCTGAAGCATACTAGAAATACCAGTTGGTGGCTATGTGTTTCTTTACATATCTAACTAGCTGGTTTTTTTGCAAGGTAGAGACATTTTTCTTCAAAGTAACTTTATAGTATGCAGCCATGTTTTGGACTTATGTTGAAAACAGTGCTGATGAGCCAGGGTGTCCTTGTTTGTAGCTAGTACAGTGCTGTATTTTGGCTTTAGTCTGAGAGTACACCACACAAGTGTTTTTATTGTTGCTGAGCAGTACTTACATACATTCAAGGCCTTTTCTTCTCCTTACCCCACCAGTGATGCACAAGAAGATGGGAGAGGACACAGCTGGGACAGATGACGCTGTCTGTCCCAAGAGATATTCCATAGTTTATGATGTTATGCACAGCCTATAAAACTGGAGGAAGAAGGAGGAAGAAGGGAGAGGGAGATGTTCAGGGTGATAGTATTTGTCTTCCCAAGTAACCATTCCATGTGATGGAGCCTGGCTTTCCTGGTAATGGCTGAACATTTGCCTACCAATAGGAAGTGGTGAATGAATTCTTTAGTTCTCTTTGCTTGTATATGCGGCTTTTGCATTATGTTTTTATTTCAAACCATACAAGTTTTCTCACTTTTATTCTTCTGATTCTCTCTCCCATCCTCCACAGTGGGAGTGAATGAGTAGCTCTATGGAGCTTAGTTGCTGGTTGGGTTATACCACAACACCACCAAGACAAATCTGGTCCTTGACCCTTCTATGAACTACATGATCTAGGCATTTTTAATAAGAAAATGTACTAGTTTTACAGCTGCTATCATAATTTCAAAGATATGTGCATATATTAAAATTATAATGGCAAATGTATATTTATTACAGTCACATAAATCCTTTATTCTGTTAATTATTCCAGGCATATTGTGTGCGCAGAATAATATTAAGTGCAACAGCTAATATTCATTGGGACTTTTGGGTCATTCAGCATATAAATTCTTCATGCTTAAAAATTGTGCTACCTTATGCTGCTGTATCCATTCTATAACTCACAGAGCTAACCTTCAATTTCAAGTGATGCTAGCAAGCCTTTTTGTTTTCCATTGTTCCTCCAAGCTGTTCCTAAGTAAAAGGACATTTCTCTGAGGCCAAATGACATGGTTTGACTGATGCTCATACAGCTAAACTCTATTCCCCCTGAAACAAAGTATCTAAATTCAAATTACCATTGGGAATAATTTTTGAGAAATGTGGACCCTGAACAGTGCCAGAACACTGTCTGGGGCTGTACTAATCAGTGCACACCAAAAGCATGCCAGAAGCTGTGTTAACCAGCGAAACATTACGGGCATTTTGAGGTCAGCACCTGAGATTTTATCCTGACACTGGTTTGTTCCCTGGTTGATCTTAGCTGCTGTTTGTACAGTACTGGGTCTCCAACATGGCTGGTAACAAAGTAAGTTAATAAAGAAACAGCCTATGTGATTTAAGAACATTAAGAACAATGCCTTAATGGTCAGAAAATTTCTTACCCTCACAATTGTCTTTTGGAAATCATCAATACTAATGTAAAGAATTTCCTCTCTTAGGACAAACAGATTAACTCTCCTGAAGAACCCCACGGTGTGTGTTTTCCTCTTCATGGATCATGAGTGGGGAAGCATGCCCAGCATCCATCTGGCAATGGTTGCTTTGTTGCTGATTATTTTGACACTTTAACTGCAGATGTTTGTTTACACTGGGGAAAGTGAAATCACTTTAATTGAGCATCTTCTTTCTTTCTATAGCCAATGAACTGCTAAATGCTACCAGGAGAATACCCTAAAGACCCATACAGCTATCCAAAAAGGAGTCTGCAAGCAAGGGCTGTACCTCAGCTCCTGCCCCTCTCTGGGTACAGTTAACTCCTTTTACTGAGAACACATGATGTGCAAAGCACAGTTCCCACCTGCAATGAGGCAAACATCAGAACAGGGCTTGGCCTTTGCCACTGCTGGGATCCAGATGACATACAACTGCCAGGTGGTCAGCTTCTGCTGCAGTCCTGTTTGATGTACTAATGTGGATAGGTTTGATCCTGCTGTGACACCACAGTCCTCAACCATAACAATCCAAAATCTTTCACACAAATACTTCACAGACATGTACCTGAGGGTAGTGTAAAAGTGAGGACAATTTAGATCCCATAGATAGGTTCTGATTATTCAGCTTACTTAATCAATAAGTAATAAGTCAATAATGATGGTTACAGAGAAGCACACAGAGCTGCAGCCTTTCTTAAAAAAAACCCAAACAACCAAACCAAACCACAAAACCAAACAAACCTCTCCAGTTCCTGGTCAGATGTAGAATAGATATTTGCATTTGTTATCAAATTCTAAACAAGAAGGATACAAAGATGTTAAATAGGCTTTTCCGGGCATTTGCCTCAACTCCTTAAGCCCTAGAGATCCTAGTTTGCAGATCCAGCAAATTCTCCACTGTCACCATCCTTCATTTTCTTGCCTTGTTACCAAACTCATGTTCACTATTTCTTCCACAGCACTTCCAAAACTGAGCCACTGATTAATGTTATAACATGAAATATTTCATCAAAAAAAAACAGTTAACTAACTTGAGGAGTGACTTGATCAGAACAACCTGAATTTTGCTCTCCCTCAGACTGCTGTCTCCCTCTTCAGTTACTTCATGGGTTTTACTGTGGCACATAACTTGTAGGGGTGTCAAATAGCACCATGTTATCGCCTTTCATGGTTTTGTGCATCAATGGGATTTTTTGCTTACTTTTTGCTTTAAGCCACCAAGGAATAGCAGACACTCCAGTTAATGCCAAAGGGATGACTTCTTACCAAAAGTACCCAAAAGCTTTATTTGATCAGTCATGGAATGGATAACAGCAAGGGCATATAAAGTCAGTTACGATTGTTAAGGAACCTGGGACACCTGAATGAGGAAGTTTAAAGTTTGACTATATTCTAAACGCACTTTAGGTTTTGCTGAACTTGTACGGCATTCATTCTGTGACAATTTATATAGACACAGATTAGGAGAAGGGCTTTGCTGAGATATAGTTCCAGAGCAATTTATGCCACTTTGTCTCTGGAAACAGAGATGACAATGAAGTGAATTTAGTGTTCTCCATTCAAAAGCCATTGAAATCGTTGATTAGATTGTTTAGTATTATAAATTGCCTACTGCTGGAAAAAAATAGCCTAAACTTTTCAATCACACTTTACCATAAGAACCAAGCCTGAGAAAATGTAACTTAAAACAAACAAACAAAAAAATAACGAACAGAAACAGAAAAATGAGTTTGCCTCTGTAAAATGATATGAACTCTCTGTTCTGGAACAATGATATAAATGAGTTAATTGCAGATCTAAAGTTTGCCAGCTGCTGTCTATTCTGTTACCAACACCTGTTTTGGCTCATGCCCTCATTAATTAAAATGTGATGAGCAAGCAGACAAGTTCAAAGCATAGTGCTGACAACATCTGTGCAGCTGACATGAAATCCATATTTGCAGTCCTCATCCAAAGCCAGGAATTAATGTATCTGAAACACAATAGAAAGGGGAGGGCTGTTGTTTTGGGTTGTTTGTTTTATTTTCTTCAAAACTGCTACGGTAATGAATCTGTTTATTAAAACTCTATTTTGGTGGTGGTAAATTGAAGATAGAAATCATGGGCTATCTAGAGCAGAAAACCATCAATTTAAAAATTATACCTATGAAATATTACTAGTTAACTATTCCAAAAATTATTTGACCATTTTGAAATTAAATGTAGATTAGAAATATTTAAGTTGTTGCCAGTTTTCATAGCTGTCTATTCTTTCACTTCAGAATTAACAACAGTTGTAGCATATCATAACTGGGTAATACATTTTCTAAGAATTTGTACTTCTCTGCGGCATTTTTATGCTCTGAAGCAGAAGCCAATGGACATCTATGGCATTCAGTCTCATCTGTTTTTCAGAGAATCTAGTTGGAAACACCTCAAAACTGTGAATGTCACCCTACACAATCTGAAAATTCTCAGGGAGCATAACAGCTATGCTCACAGGTCCCTGGGTGTGTTTGTCTTTAGATGAGCATCACCAATGGTATATATCATTGCATATGCTGGTGTGCTATACATTAAATATTGCTGATGAAGAAAAAGGCAGTCCCCAGCTGAGATACATATTATTCAGAGATGTCACCAAAATGCGTTTTAAGCTAATTTCCACAGCAATTCTACATGTTGACTGGCACCTAACTGTTCCCCACAGCAGGAGATATGCAGAGGAAAACAACTCCTGGTGTGGATTCAATGCAAAAAGAGAGTTATTCTTTCATGTTTTTAAATAATTGCTTTGCAGCTTCTTCCTCATTAAATTTGCAGCCTTCAGAAATTTACAGCTTTTATTCTCTTTCTCTCTTTTTACTCATGTGGCCTGTATACAAAATCAAGTGTAATCCCCATATCTCCAGTGGTCATCTGGGAGCAGCCAGTACCGAGGCTATATATTCATTTTCCTTATACTTTGAGTTTCTTAAAATTTACACATCTTTCTACCAGTGTGTTCTTCAGAGTCCTAGTGTCATGGGTTCAGCAGCAGCAGTCATTTTTCCCCTTTAAGCAGTAGCTGGTGCAGCACTGTGTTTTGGACTTTCGGCTTGGGAACAGTGCTGATAACACCAGTGTTTATAGTTATGGC
>JASSUY010006667.1:0-36401 GCA_032466535.1 Forpus xanthops
CTTTTGATTCTCCTTCCCATTTCCCCAGGACTGGGGAAGAAAGAGGGGGGGGGGGTGCACAGAACTGTTTGAGGGGCTTCAAACCACGACAGGGAGGAGAATTGAAAGAATGTAACTCCCATGGGTTGAGATAAGAACAGTCCAGTAACTAAGGTACAACACAAAGCACTACTGCTACCTCCAATAATAATAATGACAAGGGAAATAACAAGGGAAAAGAATACAACCACTCACTACCCGCTAACCGATACCCAGCCAGACCAGAGCAGTTATCTAACCCTTCCAGGTAAGTGCCCCATTTTATATACTGAGCATGATGTGCTGTGATATGGAATACCTCTTTGGTTAATTTGGGTCAGGTGTTCTGTCTCTGCTTCCTCCTGGCTTCCCCTTCTCCCTGGTAGAGCATAAGACTCATACTCCTTGGTCAGAGTAAACACTACTGAGCAGCAACTCAAAACATTGGCGTTATCAGTGCTGTTTCCAGGCTGAAAGTCAAAAACCTAGCACTGCAGCTGCTACCAAGAAGGGGAAAAATGACTGCTACTGCTGAACCCAGGACAAGATATTTTTATATGTTTATAAAAATCTATATCTTCCTCCTTTTTCCTCATTTCTTAGGCTGGAAGGTCTTCTAAAGTCTCTCTGCTCACACTTTTAGAACTTTTTTCAGTCCCAAGCTGAATTGGTGCATGGACCATTTATATCCCATTGCTCTTATAGGCATTTTAATTCTTGTGGGTTTGGATTCAGTTTATTCAGTTTCTGAATTCCTGCCAACAGTTAATTCAAGGATGGGGATGCTTCCTGCCTTATTGCCAACAAAAATAAAGAACTAAAAGATGGATCCTTCCCTAAAGTGCCTAGAGGCAGACAATGGATACAGTTGAGAGAGGGTAAAGAAACCATGGGCAGCATCGGGCAGTGTGATAGCCACGCATAGCCTGCTCGTGGCTACATTTTTGTAATGACCTGATCTGAGAATCAGTTTATGTGAGTATTTGGAAACAACCAGGGACAAAAAATATAAAACAGCAGAGCATATCTGTATCTGAAAATAAAGTTATCTGGATCTGCTGGCTCAGTGCATACCTTGGGTTTGCTGGACACAAAAGCTGAATTCTAAGGAACAGAGATTGTATCCAGTGGAAGGTGGCATAAGAACTTCAAAGTAAGAGCCTGGAGGAGAGAAGAGGGAGTCAGTGGGAGGAGACTGTAGTTGCTTATGATAATGTGGGGCCAAAGACGGGAATGTGATCAAGGGACTGCACAGCTTTAAACATCCAGAAGTACCCTGTGACTTCATCATAGAGCGGATGTCCCCCTCACAGCTTTCCAGGCCTGAGCTGGGGAGCCACAAGCAATCAGTGAGAAAAATATCATTTACTAAATCAGTAGCCAATGCTCTTTTGGTTTTATATCTCTTGTGAGGTCTCACTGAAGACACAGGCCAGGCTCAACCCTACTTAGCCTATGAAGCCTGACAAAAGTCAGTCCTGCCATGAAATACCTGCAAATTATATTCTTTCTTTTGTTTGACTCTTATTTTTTCTCAGTCATTGGAGTTTGTTTTAAAACAAAAGCAATTTATCTAAATGACTGTGGTGACAATAGTCTGATCTTCACATTATTTCTACACCCTCTGGAGCAGTTAGTGGTGAAATTTCCTCCTGCTTTATTAAACCGGTAAATAATTTAGACAAAAATCACTTTGAACTACCAGTGTTTGACTATCAGAAGCATAATAGACAGCCCACAGACAAGCAGAATACTCCTTTACCCACATGCCTTTCTAACAGGAAAGAGTAAAATCACACTATTTCTATCGACTGCATTAGTCTGAATAAACATAATCTTTTCTTTTACTACCTGGAGAGCAAAGTGTGCATTGCCCTGTAACATGCTTCTGAGAACTGGCAGAGGAAATCATTCTTTCCACCAGGGTTTCCTGGCCTTTGGACAGAGTAGCTTGAATATGACTAAAAAGTTTGCAAAATCTTTAAACTGTCCCATGAAGCATATAATACACGCTGTCCTTGCAACCACTCTAGCAATTAATGCCAGTAATTGTTAACATCTGCGTTAAGTGGGAGTAGTGAAGCTATGTTCTCCTGCATTTTCAGAGGATAAAGCTTTAGTTTCAAACACCCAGGAAGAACAGACCAGGAGGAGAATGTTGTAATCAAGAAACAAAACAAGATTTTTGACTAGTGCTTTTTTATTATGACTCTGTCTCAATAGACCTTTTGCAAGTACAAAAGCAGGCATTAAATCTTCCCCAGGTACATGCCTCACTGAAATGGTACATCAGGGCACACTAAAAGGTGGAAAAAAATTGTCCTTATCAGTGAACCAGGCATTTGCGGTTCCAGATCACTGCCTAGTAGGCCATGCGGTTACCAAGAATCATTAAATTGGACTGCAGTGATCCTTTGCTCATTTTCCACAATGACAAACTTCATAAGCATGAAGTTCATTGATGCAAACATTCAAGCAGCATCACCTCTCCAATCTATACTTCACTTTAGGGATGGTGCTGGGCATCTTCAAGCAGCTCAAAGGCTGCCAACTAACACACACTGTGACTGCTCTCTGCTTATGAGAATGGCAGAATTATACAAGCACGCAAGGCTCTGGTTCGGAAGAGGACTGCAGGTTTTCCTTAAACCTACACCTTGTAAAGTATGTCCCATTCTGCTCAGGAAAGGTGAGTTCTAAAATATATTCCTGAAATTAGCAGAAGATTATTGGGAAGTTTGTGACCATCATTTCCAAAATTAATCCACATTGAGAGAAAGCAAAGGAGCTTGTGTCCGGACACAAAAGGCAGTGCTGCACTGCAGATGCGCTACAAGTTTTTCTTTCAACTTGTATTTGCTTCACAGTATCATGTCAGCATCCAGATTTTCCAGCTGAATCCTCCTTCATTTCAAAAGTAGCCATCCCTGCTAAATGAATTCATTTTTTCTCCCCCACAGCGGGCAAAAAGCATCTCTATCAAATCTTTCTTTGTGTTTGTAGAACTACATAAGTATTCATTTCTGGGCAACATATTACATTGTCTGAGCCACACTATTTCTCCTAAACTTGCTTCTAAAACACCTCTACAGAGGAGAAGTGTATGGGATGAACACAGTCATTTTGAACTGTTTGGATTCACTGCTTTGCACACAACAGTTCCAAGCAATGGTGAGACCTTAATTATTCTCTGTACTCATGTTTGTTTGGTTTAAGCATCACAGGAATCATAATCCCTGAAACAGCTGTGTCTTTCCAGTGAGAGGCTATAATACCAGTTCAAATATCCTACAACACCCCTGCCTATAGAAGTATGATTCCCAGCAGTAACCAAGTCTTCACTACCAGCTGTGAGGTTTTCTTGTGTCCTTCCCACATGTAAGCCCTGACAATTGTTTGCTGTTATATTTCATTTGCTTGACTATTTCAACTGTTAAACCACATGGCAAAAATGTAGTGAAAGGCATTAAGCTATAATGTTTAGTATGAAACTAGAAAAAAAATATGTACAGACTGTAGCCCCCTAAATGTTAAATTCTAGTTATGAAATTGTTTTTCCCCTTCATTATAGAATCATAGAATAGTTAGGGCTGGAAAAGACCTTAAGATCATCTAGCTCCAACCCCCCTGCCATGGGCAGGGACACCTCCCATTAAAACATGCCACCCAAGGCTCTGTCCAACCTGGCCGTAACCACCAGGGATTCACAACTTCCCTGGACAACCCATTCCAGTGCCTCACTACCTTCACAGTAAAGAATTTCTTTCTTATATCCAATCTAAACTTCTCCTATTTAAGTTTTAACCCATTGCCCTAATGAATTTCTGGTGCTTTCTTTCAGAAGAATGTACTCAGTATTTTTTTAAAGTCCCCTCCAAAGCAGTCCACTAAAAACACTGGACATATTTATGCATTGGGATTGCTTGTCATAGCAAACAGCAACTTTCTATAGGGCTCCATAACCTAAGACTCATCACTTTCACTGAAGTACTCATTTCACCCTTATCTTGGTCAAAGATTTGTGTTTGTACTGCCCTGAACCCAAATGTCACAAGTACTATTGTAAAAGAAAGAAACAGTCCTAGCACATACTGACTGGCGTTGCAAAGGTCCTCATTTATTAGGAGATTTAATAGGGCTCATTTATTCAATACAGAATTAAAAAATAGCCAGGTGTATTAGATTCTTCACCTGGTTTTAAACTTAATCAGGGTCAGCCACTGGTCAGTCAGTGCCCTGCAAACTATCTATATTTTGATTGTTCCTCAAGTTTCATAGCATGTCTCTTGCTTTTTTTCTCTGCAGCTCCCTGACCCACACAACTGTCCATCCACCAAGTCTGGCTGTCCCACCAGGAAATTTGGGCATGTCGGTTAGAAGCTAAACTAACAAAATAATCTGGATGGCACCTGTAATTGAAGCCAGATGGGACAGACCAGTTCATGGAGTGAATGCTTCCATGAACCCTTGGTGCTACACGGGTCTCCTAGGGATATGTGGAAAATGCATCTTTTATTACTACTGAAGCAGGCACATAACATTATGAAGCCCCATGCTGTTTTGTGTGCCTGCCAGTCAGGACAAGCTTTATCATATTATGCAGTCTAATGGGAACTGACCATGACAGGGTGATTTGAAGCATCATGCATCCAGGAGATGTCCAGTGATGGGCATGAAATAAAGACTATTCCCAGAATGCTCTTGCATGCATTGCATGTCTGAAGAAGCCTTCACAGCTGAGCTCTTTTGATGGAAAAGATAAGCAGAGATTATCTAGTGTGACTTTCTCAATCTGTGTCTGGCCTCTCAGGGAAAAGCTCTGATCTTTTCCAAGTACGACACATGGGTGTAGCCCATGGGGCAAATGAGAAATGGAATGTGTGTCATTTATCTGTTTAGTGCTCTGCAAAACCCCAGCACCCAGGGCTGACTACTCAGTGCTGAATGCTTGTTGTCCAAAAGAGTGCTCCTTGCCAGCACTAATCCCAGCCTTGGAGAAGTTGAGGGAAATCTTCCCCTTGAATTGAGGGTGCTCAGGTTGTGCCCCAATCCTCCACACTTTGTGTTCCCATTGAACTCATTGGGGTGTCTGGATATGCAAGGAAGGAATCACTGGTCCTTCAGTTACCCAATGTCAATATTACTCAGCCAAGCAGGTACAAGCAGTTGACTTTCCCACACATAGTAATTAAATATGCTGCTTCTATTCTCTGCAGGTTTTTTTGCATTAAGGGATTTACATTGATTTGTTTCAGCTTTAATGCTCATAACTGAGAAGCAAGTTTAGGGGAGGGTGCTGTAATCCTATGCTACCAACAGGATGTTAGACTGTGTTTTTAAATATGGCAACAGCAAGTCAGTGTTTAGTAAGTGGGTTTTACATTGTTTCTGATCAGCTGCAATACAGAGACTTATTTCATCCTGTTCATATGTTAAAAAAACCCAAGGAAAACCTAGTTTAATTGTAGAAGATAACTCATCTTTTTCTGCCATCTAGTGACAAAAACTGCATCTTAGTGAGTTTGTAGACCATCTATCCAGGTCTTTTCATACACAGGCAATAACACACAGCTAACAACATGCAGTCTCCTGATCATACCATGGCACTTCTTGTGATCTGAATGTGGGACAAGCCATAGAGATTGGGGTTTTCCCTTTCACATATTATCATTTTCAGAATGGTTTTTAGCCTCCCATCCTATAAATAATGTCCGTCTTGCAATGGAGAAAGAACATCCCTAGGACAGAAATTCACTTACCATATGTGTCTTCAAAGAAACCCATCTGGCACATCATCTGTGGAGATTCTGTCGCTTTGCAGAGGACTAGTAAAACCTTTCCTCCACTTTTGACAGTTACACACACACATAGTACCATTGTTTAGTGGTGGTATTAAGACAATCAGTGGCCACTAGCCACAAGAAACGAAATAGTTGCTATATCTAGCCCAAAGACATATATTTCTCTTTCTTCCTTCTACTGAAATTGAAGACATGCTCCACATATGTCAGTAAAATCAGTAATTTAATTATACTTAAAATGTAAGAGTATGTTTAAAATGTTTTGGCCAAGCAAGCCTTTCAGCTGTTATTCCATACAAACTTTGTTGTGGGTCCATGAAATGAGGATTTTCCTAATCCTTGCCTAACTATTGTTTTATCTTAATATATGAAAGATTTTCCTGGGTTCTTTTATGTAGGTTCCAGGATAAAAACCCATTTCTGGGTTTTTAATACTACCTGAGTTTCAATATTAGTTCTATAACACTTTACTACGTTGCACAATTTTTTCCATAATCAAAAAGTTTCATTCAGATCCCAACAAAATGGTTTTTAGGAAATAGCAAATCTCAATACACATTAGGTCAGGCCCAAGATAAACCCATGGAGGAATGATGGTGACATTCAGACTCCATGCTGCATATACATATTTTGCAGGACTGGAAAGCAAATTACCTCTGCCTGTTTTTTCCAGACAATGTCAGAATCATCAGATATGGTGAACAAGAGTGGTAACACACATTAACATATCACTGCTAGCTTTACATTAAACATTGCAGCCACATCAGCAACAGCTAGCCACGTTATTACACTCATTGCATCAATTTTACAGACAAGAATTAACAGAAGAAAAGGCATTATTTTTGCATTTTTTCCAGTGAATGATGGTATTATTTCCTTCTTTAATAATGAGGAAATGCTGCAATATCACATTACATCTGTGTAAGGCATGGGCGTTACTAATGAAGACCACTATGCACTTGGGGGTTTTGTCTTACAGGTGTTTGCTGATGATTAATATACCTGATTCTCCTGGACTGTGACACCAATATGGCCCATAAAGTCCTTCTTTGAACAGTAAATATACCCCATCACAGAAATTTTGCTCTCATTTTAATGAAGTGGTTAGAAAGGTTATCTGTGCCAATACATTGCACTTTAAATTTCAAATAAAAGCAGTTCTCATAAAAATCATGTTTTAATAAGCATTTATGTGAAATGAGTGTGAAAACTCCAGCTAGCTTTTTAACTGGGGTCAAAGGAAAGTAATGAGAAGACTTTTAAAATACTGAGGCATCAGCTGCATTTTATAAAGATCTCATAGAAAATACAAGTCCATAACTTTGTCTTTTCTCTAAGTAAATGAGTGATATAATCTTTTTGTTTAACTTTGCCTTTTCTTCATTGTCTTCGAGTCTATTCAGTTTTATCATTTTCATTTATGTGAGAAATGATCCCTATCTATGAGATAATAATTAAAAAGAAAAAGCACTGGTTTTGTATTTTCCATCAAGGCATGGTCTTGCTGGAACAAAGCCAGATGACTGTCCTGATCCCCATAAACTCCAGCGACACAAGCACAGAGGCTTCTTTGAGAGATCAGCAACTGAGATGAGCAAGAGAATACTGACTATAAGGGTAAAGGTATACTTTCAGACACCATCACACACTTGTACTTTTTAACTACACATTCTTCACTTTGAGATGTTTTCCCACACATTCGCTTTAAGTTTTATGAAGAAATAGACCACACAGAGAAACCTTGGATGAAATCTCAAAACCAGCTTTTCAAACTAAGAGCCGTAATCCTTGCTCAGTCAGGTTTCACAGGTGGTCAGAGCAATGCACAGTGAATCATTTTGACTTTCAAGGAAGCCTTAAGTCTCAAGACTAAAAAGACTAACTTCTATGGGCCTAAATAGTGTTAAGCAGGTAGTAAATTCTTCAAATCTTTAGAAGCCTTATTTCTATATTATCACAATGAATAATTTAGAGCAGTGATGCTGATGTCTAACAATTCTTCAAGAAAGGATGACCTTATGATCAAGTGACACTACTAAGTGGCAGTGTAGTGATGGAATTCTTCTAAATATATCCAGGCACCTGCTTATTTGCAAGTCATCCTACTCTCCCTTTGCTGTCAGAGGGTAGGATGCTGTTCACTGACTGGAACAGCTAGCCAGTGAAGTCAATGGAGCTCTTGAAGCAATCCATCTTATCCTAAATTAAATCACAGTATTTGGTGGATGTGAATCACAGTCTGAACCCTGTCAGCTCAGCTGACTTTGTCTGCTATGACTGCAGCCCTAGAAACACAGGGCTGCAATACCCACACTGGAAAAACCTAAAGATATCCCTAACTTTGTGCTGACTTGTGATGAACTCAGAAGGTTTGTGATACTCTTTTCCTTCTCAGGTGACAAGATACAAGCAAAGTGATGTGCCAAACATATGCTAAAATGCCACTTCACTGCACCCATTTCCCAGATTTATAAGGCTGGCTATCTGAGGACCTCACACAGCTAACATTCTGGTTAAAGATGCTGTTTTGCAGGTGCAACAGAAAATGAAGGTGCTTATATGAAAAGGACTAAAGCATCCCCTACTTCTTACGAAAGGTGTTTAAAATAGCTACATCTTTTTATATTTCTATTAAAAAACATACCACTTTATTTAGACTCTAGGTATGTACAGTATGCATCTTGAAACCACCTTGTGGTGTGACTGTCTCTAGTCTTCCTTTTAAATTATACATGCATTAACCAATTGTGATTCCTAGAAGAATTTAGCTATTGTAAAGTCACTGGGGAAATCCAAAGGCTAAATTTAATTCCTCCACCACATCCACACACAGCCATTCTGTGCATGTGTTGACCTATTTGCAGAGGGTGTGATCATGCGTTAGTCTGGCTCAAAAACTACTGCATGAAAGCCCTAGAGAGGAAACGCTGTGACGACAGCAATGCAAAATGTGTCAGTTGTAATTACATTGCTATTTATTTGCTCAGTATCGACATTTGTACTTTTGAAAGCAGATTGAGACAACAGTCTGATTTTGAACAAGTCACAGAACAGATAGACAATTATTGCCATAAGGTTTCATGAAGTACAGACATAAATGGACTTGTAGCTTTTTCCCAGTTTTTGATAGTATCAAATCTCAGAACAGTTTAATGCATTGAGTGGTCAGTTCACAACAGAGATAAAAGATCATTATAACTCCTCTTTAAAATGAGTTTATTTGGTGAAATTTCCCAATTACAGGCTTCATTAAAAAGATGTCTCCCAAAAGAAAATATTTACATTACATTTAATTCCAACTACCAGCAGCGGCATCATTGTTTTGCTCCCAGTTCTGCTCATGAAGTGACTTGCCTCAGTGACTTGGATGCTGCCTTTCTAAACCCCAAAATTGTGAAGTGACCCACATCTTCTTACTTCCATAGGTGAGCTACAGGATCTCACAGACACCATGACCAAGAGACACGTACAACAGAGCTGTGGATCAAGTGGCATGTGGTAACTTGTCCATGTAGACACATGACCTCCTGGCGTCGTTAGGAAGATTTAAGCGGTTATTAGTGCATGACAGAGGTATGCTCTCAAGGAATTGGGAGTGCCTTGATTTCAAGGTCAAGGCAAGAATATAGTGTCATGTGTTGTTTTTATAAGGTGTTGTAGCTGCTTCTCACCTACTTCCCGCTTGTCCTATCTCATGCCAGATGAAGCATGCTAATTTACTACAGTCACAAATAAGCAGTAAATCATTACCCACCATGGAGTGACCACTGAGCAGACAGGCATATAAAGGGCATTCCTACTTCTTCTCTTTTGCATGAACACATAATCCAATTTGTAATCTATCTGTAAATTATAGGAATCGGTGATGAGGATTATGTTCCCAGATCCCACGCATCATCTCTGTGCAAAGCTAATTCCTGCTGTTCCAGGGAAATATTTCAGACTTCCATTCGCCAAGGGCCATGAGAGTCTCAGTTAGCTGTGTGCCAAGTATTATTAATAGCATTAACATATTAAATACCATCTTCTTACTGCCAAGCAAAATAAAATTAAATTGTGCTAACATAGTGGGAAAATCTCATTCAATAAAAAAGAACAAAAGCCATGGGATTATTTATTCGAAGGTCTTAGCTGGGAATATCATTTTAGATCTCAGACGACATGAAATTTCAGAAGTGTTTCATTTTCTTCATTTCTATATCATCAAGCAGCAGGATCATCCCCAATTATGTTGTTAGTCAGCAGGGACTACTAGTTGGTTTTCTACTCATCTAGAGCTAGGGGAATTCTGAAACAAGACCTTAAGTGAGTCTCTGGTTTATTATGTATGTTTGTTATATATGTGAACCAGGAACTGTACTGGTAGCTCCACCTCAAGGTGAAAAACATCCCTTGTAACAAAACAGCTTCGAATCCGAACATCTTGAAGAGAGGGAGGTAGATGACTTGCACTGCTCTCTGCGCAGCCTGCCAGCTTGGCTGACTCAACTGTGTTCCCCAGAAACAACTCCATTCATCTTACTACAGCCACAGCTCACCATGTGCCACTTTTAAGCAAATGTCACAAAAGAACTCCAATTAAAAAATACTAAAATACAAATTTCTCTCCTTGTTGCATTTGCATTCCTTGCTGCCCTTGCATAAATACAATTGCTGCGGTTTCTCTGGCTCAGACAGAAAAGTTGTCATGGACATCTCTGCCCTGCTCATAACTGCTCTGTATTATCAGTACAAATGTACTTGGCTAAGGGTAATAGATGCCACTGTTGATCATAGGACTTGCGATTTGTCTTTGTCCACATCATTCACTTGAAACCACATGAAATACTACACAAATTTTATAATTAAGTGACATTTCAGGCTGAGTAGGACCCTTGATTATGAAGAGTTGGCTCTGACTGTGGCCTCAGACCAGGGGAGCAGTAAAGAGACAGCTGCCTTTATAAATAGGCAAGCCAAAACCATTCACACCATAAAGGACCTGAAGTAGTCTGCCTTGTGAGTGCAGACTATGCAGCAAGCCACAGAGAGACCCAGATAAATACGACCTTGATTTTCACATACATGAGACAATTTGGATATTTAACACCCAAAATTAAGAGAACAAGCCTGGCTGGTATAGGGATGCAAATGCATGTACCTTCATTGCTAGAGCTGTATGTGTTCTCAAGGTTTTGGAAATGGACAGATTTGTGACTGAACATGTGAAATGCATAAATATATAAATCCATATCTGTAATACCCTAAAGATTTGCTGATTAACACTAATATAAAGTGAAATGAAACTGATGTTCCTCACTGTTTCTTAACGGAATACTGTCAAGCATTTCTTGATCTTGAGCTTTAATAGGCATCTGCTAGTAGCAGGTGGAAACTTGCTATAGAGTACTCGCTGCCTGGAGATTGTGGTGGTGCCACAGAATGGCTCCAAAGTTAGCTTCCAGGATTCTTCAGTATTCTGCTATACATAAAAAACAGTTGAATTTAACACATCAGTTTATGTATCACACAGGAAAAACCTCCTGGAACTGTTAAAATAAATAAATATTTAAATATCATTTTATTTTAATTTTTGAGTCCTACACACCAAATCTACCTTTTTCCCCCTATTTGTTTACAAAGCTGTTGATCTTGTTCAAATTATTATTCAGAAAATGTATGTACAGACGCCACTAAATGTAGCATTTAGTGCACTGTGCCTGAGGATCATATTGGGAAAACACTGCGTATGAAGGAACAGATGCAGAAATGCTACGCAATGTTATGACTTCATTCAAGAAAGTCAGTGATGATACAGAAGGAAGCAAAGGGAATTGTGTTTTCCTAAGCAGCTCCTGTCTCTTTCAGCCAGGGCCATTTAGAGCCACTGACCTAAGTTTAGCAGCATTTTACTGCGAGCCCCAAATTCAACAACTTTCATTAATTTTATTTCAGCAGAACCTAATGTTAGCAAGAGGTGGATGCATTCTTAATATCCAGAAAAAAAAAATCCTGTTCACCTCTATTTACAGTTGTTTGCATTTCATTCTCCCCTATTTAGATGAAGCTTTAATATTTTCCTAGTTCATGAAGGGCTACTTTTGATTCCTTCAACCAGGTCGAGTCCTAATGAATGAGCAAAGAAGATATTTAAAAGCAACACTCTTGACGTATTCTACTGGTGATGTAGAATTTGAAGTGCAAGGGTTTTCATAGGCTTTAGTGTGGAGAGGAAGCTGGGGCAACCCATATTTCAAATTCCAGTGGCTGTTGAGACAGATTTCTCTTTGTTAGCAATAATGACAAAATGCCTGTTGCTACTTTTATATTGCAAACCATTTTCCTCTTGTGGTTAATTTATTCCAGGTGAAAGTTTTGGAGAAACTCTGTGTAGAGTCTACTAATAGCTAGGTTCTTTAAGCAGATTTTACTAAATTATATTAAATATAATATTCAACAGAAATAAAAATGGCATATATCAGCAATAATAAATATTGAAGGAAGGCAGAGAGAATACCACATCATCCTGTACTGAAAGCCAGGAAGAAATCCTCTTGGGAAGGTGAAAATGGATTTACTGTGGATGAAAGAAAAAGGGTATAGTGGGAGAGGATGCCATTTTCTCAGCCTTAGGCAATACATATCACATTTTTTTACCAGCCGGAAAAGATTGCTGTTGCTGGTTACAAAATAACCACGGTAAAGCCACAAGTTTGACTTTGCCAAATTTGAAAAGCCGCACTCAAGGAGCCAAGACAGTAGGAAAAAATAGTCCATGGGAGAAGACTTCAACAAGGACCACTGAAAAGGAACAGGAAACTGAATTGTCACAAGATGCTGCTGTCTGAAATAACACATTTATAGATGCTGATCATCTGTATCTCTTCCAAATTTTAATTATTTCAGGAGTAGGAGCCACAGAAGAAGCACTGGAGCAACTTTGGTTTGATTGCACTCAAAGATTTTGTGGGTGGTCTTCTGCTGTGCAGCTCCAACGTGTAAAAGGTCTTGCTGGCTCTCTTAACACTAGTGGCTGTGTGTTTATCCTACAACCTGGACTTTTGCCGTTGTCTCGGACAGACAGTGCGTGTTTAGTCTTGACATGATGGAATTACAAAAAGGCTTTATGAGTATCGAGTTTTAAACATGATTCTCTTCCTATTTCTTCAATTGCAGGCACGTATTTCCAGGTTTACTGTGGTTTCCCTTTGACTGCATCCCATTATTAATGGGCTTTTCTGTAACACCATTTTAATTGCTAGCTTTCTGGTCCCTTATCTAACACTATTTTTCAGAAGTACTCACCAAAATCTGAAGCATTAGGCTATCAGCATTCCCGTGATACTTGTGCCTAGCATGTTTATTGTAGTTTCAAAGTTGTTCAAGAAAGCCACAAACTCTACTTATGAATATACTTAATTCTTAATGTTTTTCTTATCAGCACAGCTTAACATGATCAGGAAATATCTATCACTTTGTGTTAACTGGCATTGTACCCCCAGCCCTAGTGAAAATATTTGTGTCTGTAGGATGAATTGAAATCGTGGGTATCTGAGTACTTTTAAAACTTAGGATCCCTGTTAAATTCACAGTCATGACTTAACACTTTCAGCAGCAAATTTCAATGTTCTTTGTAATATGTATAAAGAAGTATAGTTTTCTGTGGGCACCCTGTACCTGATGACTCCTGATTTTGAAGTATGCCAAGCTACAACCAGTCTTAAACTAAAGGCTGTGCACGTAGTTTATCTGTTCATTACAGAACCATAGTTCTTTGACCAGGAGAACTAAAACCAACTGTGTGGCTGGTACCCCCCTAGAGTGCACTCGAGTGTTTGTAAATATCCGGTTTCACAAACTAACTCAGGATTTTGAAAGAGCTCGATTTGTTAAAGTTCATTGACCTAACCACCCAGAGGATCAAGGTTCTTCAGGGTCTAAGAAAATGGTGTGTTCTTTAGGTCATATTTCTTTCCTAATTTAGGGAAAGATACTTCCCCTGTTCATTTTACAGATCAGTACAATTTCCTAAAAGATACTGGGTTTTGTCTGTTTTGTCACACCCTGGTGCAATTTTAAAGGAGTCTATTCCTTCAGCTCAAGAAGGAACACAATGTCATGTCAAGAATTGGGACCTTCCAGCAGGAAATTTTCAAGGAAAATAACACAAATATTGTCCTAAACGTATCAGAAAAATGCGAATAACGTCATAAGTTACAAATCAAAGGAACAAAGGCAGTAAATTTAATAAGGTTATCTCTATATTGCATAAGACATCTGCCCAAGAAAGCAGTGCTTTCCTACAAGTCAGGAGATGCTATTCTTCTGACATCCTCCTTAAGAAGCAGGTACTAGTCAACTCCTAGTCAAACTGTCAATCTGGGATTGACCTACTAGAAAAAGAATACATAGAAAAAGAACTAATGGCAGGTGATGAAGGATGAAAAAAAGGATAGTGGTATGGGAGCTGAGTATTTAAAATGGGCTGAGAAGGCACTAGATGGAAAACCAGGACTAGAGAGAACAAAGCAACCCAGCAGTGCCCACAGCTCACAGAGGATCTCCAGCCCTAGACAAAGTGTGGGACCCTTAAGGTGGTTTCTGATATAAGGGGATGAACTGTGGGGTCCAGCATCTCTTTTGGAAGGCCAGCTACCGCAAAAAAGTTATAAGGAAGAAGTTCTTTACTGTGAGGGTGGTGGGGCACTGGAATGGGTTGCCCAGAAAAATGGATGCCCCAACCCTGGCAGTGTTCAAGGCCAGGTTGGACAGAGCCTTGGGCAACATGAGCATGTGGAAGGTGTCCCTGGCCCATATCAGGGGCAATGGAACTAGATGATTTTTAAGGTCCTTTCCAAACCAATCCATTCTGTGGTTCTGTGATTCTATATGTTTCTTTATTCATTCCTTATTCCTGGATCCAAGCATTTTTCAGGCTGCTTCTTTTTATTCCCAATGATCAACTTTGTTATACCCTTAGCTTTCAAATTATTTTTTGCTAGCATCATTGTATTTGTGGTTTGTCTACTCGTATCTTCATCAATCCATAGAAGTCCTGCATGTTTAAATTCAGTCCAGAGTGAAAAAACTCCAGCCAACTGGGATTACTGATATTCTTGCCTTGCATATACCTGAGTTTTGGACAATGTTTCTCATCATTGCAGCTATTTAATTCCCTAAAGAGTGTACTTGTTTCTTGCATTCAACCTAAATTAAGGACAGCTGTTATACCTGCTAGCGTCCAAATGTTTTTCAACCAGAATAATATGATACAAGCTTTTTGCCACTGGTCATAGGACTAATATACTATTTATTTTTAATTCAGTCCTTGACATAACCTTAGATTTACTTCTTTCCTCTACAACCTTCTGGTTTGGAATATCCTCAGTCTAAACTTCATTGTTTGTTGCGCTTCCACAGCTTTACTTTCCACACCATAGGGTCCCTACCTCTATTTCAAAGTAACCACTGTTCTGATCTTATTGATTTTCCATCTCTTTACAATCCTGTGCACAGGCTTACCTCTTCTCAACCAATATCTAGTTTATCCTGTAAAAATTAAATCCTGTTATCCAAATTCCTAAGTCACACAAACTGCTGGCAACCTCTCTGACCTCTGACAAAAAATGCTTATTACATCACCTTGTTATGCAGTCCCCTTGGTGGACACATATCTTGGATTTATTGCTTAAAAACTTGCCCCCATTCTCCCTGATAGGCAGAGGAAAACTTAGTTTATTTTTTTGTAAATACTCTTCTTCCTCAATTAAACACACAAACTTTCTCAGCTTTTTTCTGACTCACAGAATGGTTTAATTTTTCATCACCCTTGTGCTGAGGGAAAGGTTTTCACAGTCAAAGAGTCCTTCCAATAAAAAATGTGAATATTATGTTTAAACTATAGGGTCATTAGCAGTGCATAACAATAACAGGATAAACCAAAGTGCAGTAAATTGTGATATTTTTCAAATCCAGCTGTGAATTGGGAGGGCCAAAATAGTAATCCTCAGCAATGGGTGGATAGTAGCTTGCAAATGGACTGGTGTATTTCAATATCCAAGCCTGTGCCTTCTCACAAGCCATCAGTAACTAGCAGTACCTGGCACCCATGCTGGCAACCTTACCGAAGTCCCTGCCCTATAAAGTCCATGAGTATTAACATGAGAGTAACCCTACTGCTGGGAAAGCCAAAGAAACAAGATCAGAGAGACAATATATAGAAATGTAAAGTCTTTCCTTTGGCGAGTTTTTTCCACCTCATGTGCTCTTTACCATACCCTTGAGGGAAAATGCTTACTCAGTTGATTCAGTGGGAATTTTGCAAGTGACTGCAGTGGTGCAAGACTTCAAGCCTCTTGTTCATATGGACTCAGTTCAGAGCCCATGTGAGTTCATAGCCCAGGAGCATCAAAACCTTTTCTTATTTATGCCAAGTTTTTTGCTTATTTCTGGGTGACCTAAGAGATGGCTGCGGATTCTCATCAGTATAAATGGGACCTGTACTTGCTTTGAAGACTAGCATACATCTCCCCATCTTTGCTTCTTTGCTTATGGGACTCCTCTCTTGGGAAAACTGTTTCTCAGTCTAGACAACAGGACTGGATTTTTTCTTTCTTTCTAAATAAGAAGTAAAACGAAAAAGCAGTTACCAGAATTCAAAAATATGGTTTTGATTGTTAGACTGATGAAAGCCATGCTCTGACGTCCTGGACATGTTGCAAACCATAGAATACTTCAAGTCTTTCTTCTGTTTTCAGTTATTGTTGCCTAATTTGTACATTTAATACCAAATATGAATCAAATAGGGTATATGTTTGTGACAGAAATGCCTGAATTTGCCTTCGTTCTCCACAAAGGTTTCTATTTTACCAACAGAAAGTCGTGGTGGCTTAAAGGAAGTAACTCACTTGGAGACTTGTGCTGGAATGCTTGAATTAATAGTTTTCTTCCTCCAGTCTCACTACATTTTGGTCTAAGAGCATAAAAAAATCAGTAACAGGAATTTTATAACATCAGTCACTTCCAAAAAACTTACAGAGATCTCCTGCAGATGATTAGGAAAAGCTACATAATAAATAAATAAATAGCCTTTAAATTGTTTACAGAGGGTGCAGATTTCTAGGGAAAAAGATTATGTCTTCAGACTTGAGGTTTTAATATTTGTCTAATTTTCTACAATAGCCTCCTGTTCCACTACTCAGTTTAATGAGCCATCACATTGTAACAGCTAAGGGGGATAAAGCTCTTCTAATATGTACATTTTATCTAATGCTTCAATGGGAAAGGTTATTTCACTTAATAGGAAATTTCTTCATATCTTGTGGAATAATGCATTGATTTTTTTCTCCGTATTTTTATACGTCATCTGATGAAAGGCGTATTGTAAAATTGGCATGCCATATTGTGCCTTGCATTAGTTAGTTGTAAATCTCAAGGGCTGCTTCCTGGAAAACAGACGCAATTGTCAAAGTCAAACAAGATAAATGTTTGAAGACTCTGTAAAGTTCATTAGGAAGACTGTGATAACCCCACAGGAAATGTGATCTGCTGCTGGACTATTCCAGCAGAAAATTACTATACCTGCCTTAAAATCCTTGGCTAGTTTGTTGATCATGATCATTGTGTCTGGGGAGAAAAGCTGATCTCTACCCATTCAGTTCTTCTGTTCTCACACCTACCCAGACATGAAGCTTTCACTGACAAGCACCTCCTAGCCTGCATGTCAGAAAGAGGTCAAAATCATGGAAGACAAAACTAAAATATGCAATAGGAAAAGGTCACATGAGAAATGAGGGATTCTTCAAACCTTGATATCAACTGCAGAGGATAACTAGTGGACAGCTACTCAACTGTATCCTACAACTGAGGTTCAGTCCACATCAACTCTCACTTTGGCATGCCAGGCTTTGATGGAGAAGAGTACTAGGAGGTTGCCTATTTTGGGTGGAGTGCTGGTGGGTATTGCCAAAAGATGTTGCTAAAGACTCTGTTATCGTCAGACAAATTAACTGCCTGGAAGTGGTAGTTGCAAGCATTTTGCCTGGCAATTGACAGACAAGCACAAAAAATTCTCCTGACCTCAAAAAAAGGTAAAAGATAATTTCTAATTGAGCCTTGCTACTTAAATTCAAAGTGCCCCTAGATTGTATTTACAGGATCTCTGGTTACAAGAATGGACACTGAAAAAGCAAGCATCTGGAAAGGAAGCTTTGCAAGTCATCTGCACTGCTGTTTTCATGGCTTTTGTTTTTGCTTCCAGAAAAATAAAGCAAACTGTCTTTATTCAACTAGTTCTAACATAGTAGTCTGAAATAAAATGGATAAATGGATTGTATATTCTATCATATGAAAACAGAAATCCAAGTTTTGTATAAAATGTCTTTAAAATCTTCACTTTCTTTTGCACTCAAACTATGAAATCTCTGTCTGTTTGAAGACAGCAGAGGTGTTGACCTAGTAACAGAATCTGGAAACCTATTTGTCCTTCTGCCTTTTAATAAAAGCTGTTCTCCTAGTTACACTGTCTGAGAAGAAACCAATCTCCTATTTGGCTTTGTAGGTGAGTTAGGGTTCATCCTGCCAAAAAGTTCAGAGGCTTGTGATGAGAAGTCATTTGGGGGACAAGTGAAGTTCTTAAGGGGATCCATTTGTTAAAATGTCAATTTTCTCCAAGGGCTGAATATGCTTTCTTTTTTAAACTAGGAATAGTTAAAAGTCTCTCCTTTTTTGTTGCATTAGCTTTCTAGGAGCCAAAAGGAGAGATGAGAACCATATGCTCTGCACCCACTTTTATTTGAGTGAACATTAAATCTGCCATGCAAACAGGTAGCAAGAACAAACAAAAACTAATCAAAGATGATGACATTTCTCTCTATTCTACCATATTCACAAATATCCACCTAAATTTAAAGCAGCTGGGCCAGATTCAAAGCCTACACTCTTCCCACTGATTTCAAATGGCTGGAACAGAAGTGATGCTCCTACCTTACTCAGAGCAACACTTTCTTTATCCTCATTCCCATGAAAGCTATTTTGTATGTAACAACCACCTATTATTTAATCTTTTAGTAACAGTCAACGATTATTACCACTATCCTATTTAGCCACAGTCTAGTTTTTCACCTCTCACCTAACGCTTTAAAAGCCTCTTCTGTGAGCCTAAATCATTATCCTAGCTTAAAAGTGCTTAAGCTCTATTTTCACTAAGCAGGACCTACTGTTCTGTGCCCTTTCAGACACATAACAACTATAATACAGTAGTGTGAAAACCTGTCTTCCTATGTCCATTTGAAAGTTGGTGCCTTTTTTTCTTTTCTTTCTTCTTGTGAAATACCACAACATTTTTCAATTAGAGTCGGTTCTTGTTGCAACTGCTATCAAAGCACTCTTATCATAAAACATCTGTCCTGAATGTAAGAACATCTGTTTCCCAAACTCCTTTCTGGGCCCTAGATGACTCATTTCTTTGATAGCTTTTCTTTCTAAGGGAAGCCTTTTTTCTTTCTTTTTTTTTAATTTTTAAGTACCTTTAATTTTTTTCTTCATTTACCCTGCTAAACTAGTGCTTCACAATATTAACCTATGCTGTTCTGTTCTTGTCATTCTTTCCATATTAGAATACTTATCCATGTAGTATCATTATTTCAGTTTTTCTTATGAGAACAAATGTTCCTACACTGATTTTTAAATGTTGCTCAAGCAGCAAGGCAAAGAATCCTGCATTTCATCCTCCATGAAATGCTGACACTGAGGTTATGAAAACAGTCTAAGGACCACGGGCACCATGTACCACTCGAGTACATTAAAAGGCAGACATTTAATTGCTGTAGCCTTTTTTGCAACTTTTTATTTCACATAAATATTGCTGAAACCAAGCGTATCAATGCAGGCCTTCTAAATTACTCCCTCCATTTTGCAGTCCAGCCCTATGCAGCAGAGCAGAAGCTCATCAACTTATTTTGCCAAAATAAAAGGAAATTAAAGCCTTGGAAAGGCTGAAGCTGAACTCCCACTGAAAATAGGGAGCTGACTTTATATCACTTTCACTGAGACATTGGAGCTCAAGTGACAAGCTATGTAAGTACCACAGTGCAATTCTTTCTTGCTCGCTGTTTCTCCACCTCATGTGCAAGCACATAACTGCTGCATTGTCAGAGAGGTTCCTAATAGTTATTTCCTTTTTATTTAACTTGAACTGTGACTGCTTTGATCAAGCCTTTTAATTCCGAATTACCCTGAGCAGCGCCTTGCGGGCAGTGCTGAATGCACCTTGGGTCAATTACTGCTTCATAACCATATCATGTCTTGAAGCACGTAACGCTTCCTGTATGTCTCCCTTCCAACTACCGCCTCAGGCAAAGCTGGCTCAGCTGGTGAGATCTGATGCCTAAACACCCCATGTGCTTTTAACTGAGCTTTCAACAGCCTTATAAAGTGCCATTCACCCACCTGCCTAGTCCATTGAACAAGTGAGATGTGTTGAACCAGATTCCTTCTGGACATAAATCAGCACCGCTTTTGGGAGCTGTAATCAGCCTCACTAAGCCAGGAATGGACCAACAAGCAGGTTAAAAAAAACATGCTGTCTGAACAAATAGGCTTCAAATATTCATGAGGGCTCCTGATATGGGCTCCTGTTTCAGTTGAGTGAGTCGTGAAACTTGTTCTGAGTCCCTGTAATTTGCCCGGATCTTCACACAGGTCAGGGAAATAGCCAGAGTCTAGCTCTTTTAGCATTAATATTCATTAGTGAATTGAAGGCTAAAGGAAACTAGAAATGGCTTGCTCTGTGTGGTTTCTAAAACATTAGCAATGTGACTCAAGAGTGACTTGGAGCTTTGAGGAGCTTCAGATTGGCTTAGGCAGCCAATCCCCTGACTCTGTGAGCTCAGTGTTTTCTACCAAACACTGGGAGTGTAGCTGGGAGTAACAAGACCAGCTTCCAAACCAACATTTGCATAGCCTGAATCAGTAGCAGCAGTATTATAACTGGACAACAGTGGTTAAATTAGCTTTGGGTGGCTTCAGTTTCACTCTGAAGTATTTTTAAGCCACTACGTTTTCCCTGCTCTTCTTACTTTGGCAGTTTCTGGAGGTGATCCCTAACAAGTATTTTGCTGCCAGCCTGTTTCCACCAAGCAGAAGGAACTGTTGCTAAACTTGCCATGGATTACTGTAGTCAGTACATTTGGTTTTGGATTAAGGTAGCTGGCTGTGCTCCTCGGAGACTGCAAGTTAACACTTCATTGTAAACGAGAGTGAAAAAGACTAAAAACCTCAATAAGTCACAATAGCGGTGACCTCTGAAAAATAATACTGAGATGGCTTGTGGCTGTCTTTTGTACTGGTGTCTTTCTAAAAGGCTGGCAAAAATGTTTTGTCTGCTCTTTTGTGGGTATTTCTAGAGAACCTGCTACCATGAGTGCATGAGAACTGAAATTTTCTTCCAGCAAAGAAACAACTTCCATGGCCAAAAAAAAAAAGAGGAGAAATTGAAGAAGATAAGAAATAAATCAAGAAATGTATAAAGGACAAATTGGGTGGGACCCCTCACAGCAGTGTCCAGAAGCTTGATTGCAGTCTTGTAGAGCAAAGAGGGCTCAGGGTCCGTCGTTGGGTGTAATTATTGTTAGTGTGGGTCTCACATCTGACCCATCACCCAGATTCCTTCTGAAGCCCATGGGAAGAAAATGCACTTCTGGAGAGCAGCACTTGTGTTTAGACTACAAGCATCTGTTTCCCTCCATTGGCCTCGACAAGAGACTGGATGTTTAGTTTTGTCAAACCAAACAAAAAACCTCACTCAGCAGACACTCTTCCTAGATGCGTCTTCAGTTTCTAGACATTGAGGTTTCCAACAGTGAAAGTACCTCTGTTTTGGTAGCATCTTGGCTTGCCTCTTAAGCCTGAATTATTTTTACACCTACAGACTAGTCATTCCCTTCACAGTTGTGTATTCAGCACTCTATGTAGTAGGTTTTCTCACAGTATGCTTAGTGCATTAAGCATCCAAGATTAGCCATAAAAAGAGATGGGTTACAGCCTCAGCACTCTGTGGGTACCAGTACTGGTATGAATCAATGACAAAAGACAGAATAAGAATAATGAGGGTTAACTTCCTTGTGCTGCTGAAAGGCATCTGTGCTTTAGCATCCCAGGATGGCTCCCACATGATACATTTATTCTCAGTTCCTCAAATTATTCTACTTTGTATGGTATGATAAACTACTAATTCAGTGAGAGAGAAAAAAAAAGCTAGAACAAAACTTTATAGCCCTTCTAAAAAGGGTTGTCATTGCAGCCTGTGGAATCATGGATACCTGACAAAGTTTTGGGGGCAGGACCAGAGACCAGAAAGGTCTGAAGTCTCTCCTCTTCTCTTTCATACACAGCAGAATAATATTGTTGAACAAATTAATTCCAGTGACTGTTTAAGGTCGCCTGATTCAGCCTTTCATTCATTCCTAATGCTGAAAGTCACATCATTTGAATCACTTTTGACTTACTCATCACTTGTTGTATTTTTAAATGAACACTGTAGATGCAAGAAGAATGTACAATGAAACAGGCAGATTCCTAAAGACAGTCATGAAAATATACAAAAGGGCATTATAGGACTGCACAGGCCAAACTTTTCAAAATGAGCACTTGAAATCAGGCCTTTAAATTCAGATTTCAGCACCAGAAAGAGTCCCAGCTACAACAAACCAGACCTTACCTAGACACATCTTTTTTCAATGGCATTCTTATTTAGAATCATATAATCATTCAGGTTGGAAAAGACCCTTAAGATCATCAAGTCCAACCATTAACTTATCAATGCCAAGTACACTACTAAACCATGTCCCTAAGCTCTACATCTACACATCTTTTAAACACCTCCAGGGACTGTAACTCAAGCACTTTCCTGGGCAGTTTTTCCCAATACTTGAAAAACCTTTTGGTGAAGAATTTTTTTCTAATATCCATAATCAGCACAACTGGAGTGCACTTTCTCTTGTCCTATTGCTTGTTAGCTTGGGAGAAGAGGCTGACCTCCAGCTCACTACAACATCCTTTTGAGTCATTGTAGAGAATCTCCGCTCAGTCTCTTTTACTCTAGACTGAACGTTTTCCTCAGACGCTTCTCATAAGACTTGTTCTCTTTAGGAATGCATATTGGCATTGTACAAGCTAACATTAGTTGCATGTCTGAAGAAACAACTCTAGACCCCACTGTGTTCTAAATATGGATTTGCCAACTAGGAGTATGTAAAGAATGCAGTGGGTTTAAACACATAATGACATTCATTGAAACAAAGCTCTGTGGTGTCACAGGAGAATGAAAGAATTGGCTTCACTGGAATTTTTGGCACCCAGATCCACCATGAAACTTTGGTTCATGAAAGTAAAATTCAAGTTTTGAGAGGAAGCTAAAGCAGACATTCTTACTAGATTATAAGTGAGAATACTATTATGTATCAGCCCCCAGCTGTCCTGGGGCCTTTCTTACTTGCAAGACTGTCTCAGTCTTTGCTTTGAATATTTTCCTATCATGTGCCACTTCTTCTGTATCCCCTGCCCTTTCACAGAGCCCTTTTCTTTCAGAACAGTTCTCTGAAAATGTATGTGTGGTTGTTTCATTAACCCAGAACAGAGTAAAAAGTGAGATTTTGAGTCAGTTTCTTGCCATGGTGCTGTTACTTTCCAGAAAAAGAGATCTCTTAGGTGATGGCAGCTTCCTTCTATGTGCCACCATGAACACCTCCCAGAAGCCCTGTGACATCTTGAATATGACCTGATTCCTGTGTCCTTTCTGCTACACAGTGACCTTGATTTTATGCAGGTTTGACACAAATGTTCAAAATGTTCCATGCCATTCAGGGACCTGAATGACAGACCATGATTAATACGAAATTAGGTAGAGATTTCCATTGCAGAAAAAGATCTTAATGACAGCTACATTTTAATCACTCCTGGATTCTAAGTGGTTCTGAGGTGCAGGTTTTTGCTGCTGTGTTTTGCTGCTATATTGTACACTGCAATGGGTAAATGCATGGACCTGGGTCCCAAAGGATCTAATGGTAAATCTGTTAAGAACCAAGATGCATATTGCTGGCTTTGTAAATCCTCTAATCTCTTTGGGCACACAAAGTAGTAAACATACTATAGGAAGCATTGTTCCAGTGCAGAGCCAAGACAGGGACAGTCTGAAGGATTACAGCTGGTGAACACTGTGCAGCTAAGTCAACACTTTTTTTTTTTTTAACAGAGTGCTGAGTTATATGAACATTTTCCATTGAAAATATCTATCTCCAATGGAGAATTTCAGGGTTTTCTATAATAAAACCATTACCTTTTTTGAGAACAAAGGCTCTCATTTGGGTCCTTGCTCTTTTGGGAATGCAAAAAGTTAAAATTTTCTGCAGTTAAAAGGGAAAATTTGAAATTTTTTCTAGTCAGCACTAGAAAAGATTCAAGGGAGACCCTTACATCTGAGCATAAGACAGATTGGGTCAATGGTGTCTCTTAAAAATAGGAGTATACTCTGGAAGTGGCCCTGCTATTTATGATGGGTAAAGCATTATTTTAAAGACTCCATAGCCACAAAGCGATGGAAACTCTGTGGTACGTAGGAGAGGCACGAATTTGCTCTTTGATGGGATCTGGGTTTGTTATTAAATGTTGAATATCAGTTCTTCTTTTCCATCTGTACACGGTGAGCTTCAAGGTTAAGCCGTGCTTTCATCCCGTGTATGAGCCACAGAAAGGCACAAGTACTCTGATTGCATGGAAATCATGTATAGGTTCTACAGCCCCTCAGCATCTAGGGTCTCAAAATGACTGGAGAGGTTTCTAGCCCTCCTATACATCATTCCTTTGTGCAGGAAGGGATTTCCTGCCTAAGGAACTATAACCATTTTAATTTATTAATTCAAACTACAGAAAATCTTGTCCTTAATTTCTGAGGTCTGGATATTGATATTTTTAATGAATCTCTGACGTTCTTCCAGTTCTTCCTAGCTGTACAAAAATAACTCTTTGACAAACCCCTTGTGGATCAGAAATAGTATAATATGCCAGATTGCATACTGCACCAGGAAGAACAGTCAAACTAGCTGACAGCCCAGCTTGCAGTGTTAATATCTGCAAGCAAAAATGCTTAAACAATACAGACATTGAAAAAGCTTGCATATAACCAGGCTTACTGATAAATTGTTTCCCAGCCAAAAATAAGTAAAATTTGATACGTCTAAACACTAGTCAGTCACCTTCAGTCATCCTAGGAGATCTTTTTGATTGTTGTCTTGAGCTCCCTTTGACAGAAGATTGGTATGTGCTACTGGAGGCATTGCAGTGATTACTTATCAAATAATACATGCGGGAAAAATGCTTGTAGACTGTGATGGCAAAAGCTCGGTCTGACAAGGACCTCTAGGGCAGTAAGTGTGTTATCTTTGTCATCTAGCCAAGTTTTCATGGAGTAGCAGTTCACTTCTCGCTGTAGATTTTGTCTAAAGCCATGTGTGAGCACCAGTTGTGAGGTGGCTTTAGCAAGAGATATGCATGAAAAGGGCTGTCTGCTGTATTTAGCAGTATGTTTTAATAACAGCTGAAGTTTTCAGCATCCTAGCACCTATTTCTTGTAAGCCTCAGACAAGAAAAGTGTAGAGGTATATTTATACCGAAATCTTGGGGGGCAGCACCATCATCTTTCAAAAGCTCTGAAAACAGAATTAAAATTTCATAGGTTCTCCTTGACTCAGGTACTAAAATTTTAGGAACATTCCTGAGTAGAGCACATCTCAATTGCATAACATAGAAACACCTCTTGAATTAATGCTGAAATAGATATTATGTTGCCATTTGAATACTTGGAGTAACTTCTGTCATTGTGACAAGTATACTTGTAGGATATATGTAGATAACTAATTCTCTTTCTAGGTGCCACATTAAAACACATAACCATAGAATCCTGATTTTTTTTTTTTTTACCCAGCCGTGTTATCCTAAACAAGACAACAAGCATCCACTACCACAGAGATATTGCATGTCAGTACTGTTACTATAATCACAAACTACGCTGCCTAATAAGTTGCATCCAATAAAACTCACTGATAAGAGTGCTGTAAAAATAATATCAAGGCAAAGTAAGAACTGGCACATCTGCTTAACTCACTTTTATCCCACATGAAAAAGTGGCTCAGAGCACCACAGCATGTGGCCCCTCTGACACAGCTCAGCACATAATTGGTCAAGATTCACTGGTTTCCTATGTCTTACTATCACAGTTCTACTACCCTGGTATACGGTAAATATATTCATTGTTTTCACTCCTGAGGCTTCGGCAGAACACAAAGAAGCTTAAAGGAAGAGACAATCTGGCTGTCTTAGGCTGCTATTTCTTTCTACACATTTCTCTCACAGAAAGGAGTTTAGCCAGAAGTTCCTTGCCTTTGTGACCACTTCCACTCCTTTGATCATGCTCCTTAGCTGGACCTGATCTAAACTACCTGCACATCAGCAAAAGCAATACACTAAGTGAATGCTGCTGCCTATACAGCAGCAGTAATTCTGATACATTTGGTATCATCTCCAAGAATAAAGTACATGGGTCAAATGAGGAAGTTATAAACTATGTTTACCCCTCCCTTCCTCTCTTCTCGCCCCTTCTCAGGTTGTTTTTGTCGAGTGTCTCATTCTCTTCATTACAGAAATTATATCCAAGAACTCCATTATATGGTAGCTCCATGTGATGTGATGTTAAGGGGGGACTCAACGGCTTTAGTCTTCATCATCCTTTTCTATGCAAAGGAGGTGTGACACTGCTCCTCACACCTTCTCCAGGTTGCATCCAGACCTAAGTGAATCATGTTGACCCAATCCTGAATTTCTTGGTGAACGAATTATTCCTGGGAAGCTGAAGTTTTCTATTGTTTGCTAAATTAAATATATCATCAAGTGTATTTCTGAAACAACAAATATAAACAAACAATACACATGTACCTCTGTATTTAGGACACATACTGAGGTTAAAGTTAGTTTATACTAATGTTCAGAAACCAAAGAACTCTAGAGCAGAATTGGGAAAGGGTTTATGGGTGCATTAATGCGGCATTTTAACTTTCTTCTTTGCTGGGGAACTTGCTGCACAATCACAGCAGTGGTTCTTCACATGGAAAAAGAATCCACTTCTAAAGAAGATCACCTAGCTACAAATCTATGGTGGGAGCAAGAGTCTGAATAAATTCCTAGTATAAACTGGTTTTCTTCAAAGATGGTTTCTTGGAACAATCATTTTATAGCAAAATAATTTATCCAAAAAACATTACTTGCGGGCTTGGATTTGGGTTTTTTATTCATTTACTGTGCAATATGCCAGCAATCAGTTCCATATGGTTTCCCCATACTCTATGATTTAAGACTTCTGGAGTTTATTCTTCCATTTTACTTCTCTGCACACACAAAAAAATATACTATAACATGCATATTTTTCTGTCCCCTAAAATCATGTGTGTAATTACTTTCTACTACTAAATACCATTGTGTTGGACACAGATGCAAAAATATAGATATTGAATAATTTTTCCACAGTTCATTTAAATGTATAATATGCTAAAAGTGAAATTTGCTATACGTACCTAAACCCCTTATACTTTCTGCTAAATTAATCTGTGACATGTGCTACAGTAAAGATAAGAAATAGAAAGGAGAATCAGTTTTAAGCTGTGAGGTTCCATCTTCAATCATGTCTCTTTGTATAACACAGGAAGGTATTTTTCAAGACATCACCCAGAGAAGCCATTTGTAAGAGTCTTTCAGAGAGCAAAGCCGGTGGGTCTGCAGCTATCTGGATGCACTCAGTAAACCCTTAAAGGGAAAGAGAGTAGACTATAGTGGGGAGAGAGGGAAGTGGGGAACCTGAGGCTTTGTACTACCATTGTCCTTAGTTTAAAAAAAGAACGATCTCTCCCAGCAGGGAGATTTTGACACTTTCAAGGGGCTGCTCATCCTACCCTACAACTAACCTAATTGAGCTTTACTGATGAAAAAGGGGTCATTCCAACCTCACATCCCCAGGAATCCAACTGGGAGTTTTGCCTACACAACAATTTGATGTAAACTACATGGCTAATCTGTCAGATTCTGTTGTTAAAGATGTTAGGGAATGCATCTTCAGCCTAAGTACCAAATAAAGAACAAAGCAGAGCAGTTAGGCCCCTGGGTGACCCATGGTCCTGCCAAATCAGGGTGCAATTGCTGCTGCAGCAGCTTCCTCTCCAGGGCATCTGCCACATCACAAATATTTGTTCTTCTTTATTTCTTTTCAAGCTGAAGCCGCCTTTGTTTAAAAAAAAGTCTTTGTAATTGCTTAGCTACTGTTTAATCCAGCTGACATTCATCTTCTTTAGTGCTAGCATATTTGGGCAACGACCCTCCCAGTTTTGTGTACTTGATCTACGCACACATTGTGTATGCTCCCAGGCTTAACAAGCAGCGTTATCTAGGACATTTGCTAAGGCTGGACCAAGTGAGCCCCCCCTCAGCCACCTTCTCCAGTGATCTTCCCAACCTTTCCTTCCCAATTTTCTCCAGAAAACTTCTTTAATTAAGACCTTAAGATAGGTCCCATTGAGTCAGCCCAGTGGCAATACGAGATGCTGTTTCAAAGTGTACTATTAGCAAGATTTTCCAAAACTTGGAGTTTTATGCAATGTTTTCTGAACATTTTCCGATTTCTTTAGGCTGACAGTAAGAGATTTGCCCATGTTTTTAAAGCATGCAGAGCTCCTGTGCAAGTCACTCAGATACATTGTTCTCCAGGTGTATGTTTAAAGTATTTCTTCTGGAACTTATGCTTGCGACAGGTGAGTAAGCACATTAAAATACAAAGTTAGAAAGATAAACATGTCCCAGTGCATTAATTCATTGATCATATACAGTTAAGGTATTTATGTCTCAGTGACACAAAACTGCACTGCCTGTGAACATTTTGAGGAAGTGAAGAACTGGTGCTGAATCAATGTAAGTGGTGCTGAATCAGCCTTAGAGGACTTCAGCGCATTGCATTATCCTTTATGATCAAAGAAAGTGAGGGAAGCTAATGAGCAGCCAGCACTGCCATCATCCCACACACATAAACTATCCTGCCACATACCACAGAGCACTACAAAGCTGAGACAGATACTAATCCATGGGAAATAAGGAGATTCTGCTCACCACAAGCAGCACTGTGATTAGTGGTAGCATCAGAAGAATCCATGCCAGCGAGTGAATCTCTAGTCTATATTCTTTCCTAAGTAGATTTCTTAAGTGCAGCTTAAATGAATAAACCACTGTTCCAGGTTAGACATATAAGGAAGGGAAAATACTTAAAATACTATGCACATCATCTTCATTCTTGGGATTGCATTTAAATGCACCCTAGCTTTGCTGACCACTTTTCTGTTCACCCACATTCAGCCCGTTGCCAACCAGAAGTTTTCTGCCCTGCAAACTTCCTTTCCCAGGTTCTGAGCAGGCACCGGCATCTTGGCGCCATTGTTTTAACATTGTCACTTTTGTCCAAAATGTCTGCTGTGGCAGCAATGCAGCAACAAAACCAGGAAAGGGATCTCATTTCCACTGAAAGGCATCAGTTTAAGCATCATCATGCCCTGCTAGCTCCTGCTGCCATGAGTAGTGCTTCTGCAAGTAGAAAAGGCTATGAGACCATGGCAATGGACTGGCATAAGCTTGAGGAGGTGGAAGAAGGTTAAGAAATTTTCTGGCTTTTGGAAGGAATAAAAGAATAAAGAGGAGAAGCCAGCGTCTGGAAGGACAAGCAGAAGAATAATGTCTGATATGGTGAGCAATCCAATGCTCGAGCTAAAGATCTCTTTAAGTTCTCCATGCAGAAGCTGATGGGTGCTGGTTAATGGAGGTGTGGGGATCAATAGAAGCACAAAAAGCAAGAATACAGATAAAATAGCAATCTAGGACTCAGTTTGACAAAAATAGTGGCCACAGCCCTCTATTTTCAAAGGACTAAACAATATTTTTGGTGGTATTGTTCTTTATCTTCTTAGCTGGTTCCCAGGAAAATCTATTCTTCTCATCTCCAGCAAGTTCATTGGTTCTTGTGGTCCAGTCATCAAGGGAATTTGGACGCTGCATGTGGTTGGATTGTTCTTTACCTGGTACCAGTGATGTCAAAAGATGAATGCAAGGGGAATCTCCATTTCCCACAGACTGAACCTAAAGCATGTACTGAACAGCACAAGCTTCATATTAAACTCTATCAGCAATCTGAGTGGCAGACTTCAATGTTATGCCTGTCTCCTTGAATCCCTCCACAACCGCATAATCAGCTAAAAGCTCAGTGGTGTTTGAAAACTGGGAATTCATGTGCAAGAAAAGTGAAAACATTGTTTTCTAGGTTACATACTCATGGCTCCACCCCTGTCACTGTTATTCTTCATTCCAGACACTGAAAGAAAGCAAAAACCTCTTCCCGCTGAAATATTCAAGACAAATTGAAATTCATGACTGGATATAAACTCCAAATGTCAAAATTTGAAGCCAGTGCCACTGATCAAAAATGCTGTACCAAAGAGCCTTACAGTTAGCAGGCACTGAATAAAAAGCAGTGAAACAATAAAGTGTCACATAGCAGCTAACAAGCACTTGGGCAAACTTTCTTTCCCAAATATATCAGATGGGTGGCTACAGCAATAGCTATGTGTCATGGGTTCAGAAGCAGCAGTCATTTTTCCCCTTTAAGCAGTAGCTGGTGTAGTGCTGTGTTTTGGATTTTCGGCTTGGGAACAGTGCTGATAACACCAGTGTTTAGAGTTATGGCTTGGAGTGTTTTGGTTTGACCAAGGACTTCCTGAGTTTCATGCTCTGCCAGGGAGGAGGGAAGCCTGGAAGAAGTCAAGCGGAAGGGGAGACAGGACACCTGACCCGGGCTGACCAAGGAGGTATTCCATACCACAGTACGTCGTGCCCAGTTCTACTTCTGGGGGCAGGAATCCGGAAGGAAGGGGTTCACAGCTCGATCATCGTCGTCGAGTGGTGAGCAGCTCTGTCCTTTTCCCTTGTTTTTCTCTGGTTATTGTTGTTATTGGTAGTGGCAGCGGTGATTTGTGTTATACCTTAGTTACTGAACAGTCCTTATCTCAACCCGTGGGAGTCGCATTCTTTCGGCTCCTCTTCACATTCCCCCCCCCCCCACCGTGAAGTGGGGGGGAAGAAGGTTGGGAGGAGTGAGTGGGCAGGCAGATTGATTTACGCCTGAAACCACAACAGTTCTACCTTAGTTACTAAACTGTTCTTATTTCAACCTGTGGGAGTTGCATTCTTTCTATTCTCCTTCCCGTCCCTCTGGGAGTGGGGGAAGAAAGAGGGGGAAGTGAGTGAGAGAGCAAAACTGTGTGGCGTGAGGGCCTTAAACCACGACACATTCCTATGGGGAGGACTCAATGTGGCACAAATTTGAAAATCAGATGTTACCATCATAAAAGATGTATTCCAAACTCCTGCTACATTTTAGCTGCAAATTGCAGCCTAAAGGTGATTGCAGCAGAAGACAGAACAGGACTGGTTTGTTTGTGCTTTTCATACAGTTGCAGTCTCATATCCTGCATGATGCAGGCTGCAGAATCTCTCCTTGCAAGTTCTGAATCAAATTCATATGTATTTTGTTGAACCAAAGTATATATTTTTGAAAATTATCGTCTTAAATCAATTTTTCAAACGAAAAAATTATAGGATCATAAAATATCTCAATTTGGAAGGGACACATAAGGATCATTGAGTTACAAAATGTAAAGGAATGTGACTCCTGATTCTTTTTGTCACACATACGAAAGTAGGATAAGTTCTTCAAATAGTTCTTCAGTGAGTTGATAGTCCAGGTTGCCACTCATGGATGAGGAAAGTAACAAGGAGTCTAGGTTGCTGCAATTTCTTTTCTCATTCATAGAATCAGAATCATAGAACAGCTAAGGTTGGAAAGGACCTTAAGATCATTTAGCTCCATATGACATAATAGTTCATACTCAAGAGATGTAGTTAGAACCCTATAGTTTTCATAGCTGTTTCATGACATTAAATGTTAGCTCAGTGGATCCACTAAGTGGTCCAAAAAAAAAGTCAAATAACCACACATTCCTATAAAGGAGATTTCAATTACCACAGTTAAAAATAAACAAACTGTTAATTCTGATCATGTGGAATGAACTTTGGCTTTAGATACAGCTTTGTTACTATCATATTTACTACAAAATAGCCAAGATAAAAGCACTTTATGGCCACAACAAAGGCATTGGTGAGACTATTGTAATTCCCTCCTCCCAGAAAAGTGGCATGAAGTTGAAAAAGAAAAGCACAAACGTAAGATCCTATTAATAAAAAATTACTGAATCTGACTCTTCCTACAGTTTCCATATACTTCTGAAGAGGTAACAGAAATTGTAAAAGGGAAGCATATAAGCACCTTTCATACCTCATTTTAAAAAGCAAATATGGTTGCATTCTGATCTGATATTAAATTAATGTTTGAGGTTCTTTTACTAAGTAGATAATGGAAAAAAAATAAGCAATGCATTTCCATTGCCTTTGAGTCTGTCATTTTGTCTGTCGTCCATCTTGTGTGTCGTCCCTGTCCCCCCCCCAGCCTCATCACTAGGGACAGAAACAAAACAACCCTGTAAAATAGCACGATGGAAGCAAAAGACATTTAAATTATACTGCAAAATGATGGAGTGTTTTCAGGTAAGACCTTTTATGTCTGTCCTTTCTGAACTTACAGCATTAGTCAAGCTCTGGTGTCTGATTTATATTTTGCTGTCCTGTACTTTTAAGTGGCTGGACTGCCTAGATTCCCAGGAAAGAAAAATTAAGAAAACCTTCTAAGACTTTAAAGCTTTATGGGTCTTAAGTCAATTAGTTGTCTTTTTATGTTTTCTGTTACAAAATTTTTTGTTTATCAGAAAGCAAAAATAATTATGTTTGCTAATGAGGTTAGAATGCTATTAAACCAACAAGCACAGGAAATTCAATATACAAGTAATAAAGAAAACTATCATTTTATGTTGATTTGTGCATGGAAAACACCCTTTAAACTGACTTAATGTGAAATTTGACATTGTGGATTCCACCAGTGACAGCTGAGCATTAGCTTCTAAGAAGTCACGTGATTAAAAGAAAGCTGTCAGAAAACTGCAGAAGGAAAACCCCATATTTTCATTCATTCATTCACTTGCAGATCTTCCTGGAGGAGTTAAAGGATGGAGCTCCCATGCTAAAAACTGTTTTTACAGTGTTCTCATATGAATACTCACTGCCATTTGCAGTTGCATTTTGTTGAACACCCTGTGATAGAGAGTATCCTGTCTTCTTGTGAATTAGGTAAATTTTATTCCTTTTTTGCTAACAGATGTGAACAAGGAAACATACAAATGATGGTACCAGCTCAGAAGAACTATACACCTAACCCAGTATTCTGCCTCCAGCAATTGACATAAGTTGAAACTTATACAAGAATAAGAACAGGGCAACCCTATACTGAAGCTTTGCCATATACTCTCCCAGCTTGTAGCTGTTTTCAGCTCAGGGAATTTTCTAAGATAAATGTAGCTTTGTTATTTTCAGTGATTTTTTTTTTTTTTTTTCCCATGAACCTTCCCTGTCAGTTCTTTTTAGCATGCACACCATACACTGGAGAGGAGTTCTTCACATCTGCTTTCCACTGCGTGAAATATCACCTTTTTTGTTTTATGCTTGATCCCTCCTAACTCCACCTGTACTGCCTTGCTTTTATCCTAGAACACAATGAACAGTACTTCCTTAAACTTCTTTTCCCTGACATTCATGATTGTGAAGACTTCTGTTGTACCTTCCAAGTTGTCCTGGGTTCAGCAGTAGCAGTCACTTTTCTCTTTCTTAGTAGCTATTGTAGTGCTGTTTTTTTTTGACTTTCAGCCTGGGAACAGCACTGATAACACCTATGTTTTTAGCTACTGCTTAGAATGTTTAGTCTGACCAAGGGCTTTCTGAGTCTCATTGCTTTGTCAGGGAGAAGGGGAAGCTGGGAGGAAGCAGAGACAGGACACATGACATAAACTAACCTAAGAGCTATTCCATAACACAGCACATCATACCCAGGATGTAAAAACTGGGGGCAGTCACCCAGTAAGGTGGGATCACTGCTCGGTCAGGCTGGGTATTGGTCAGTAGTGGTGAACAGTTGTATTCTCTTCCCTTGTTATTTCCCTTACCATTATTATTATTGGTGGTAGCGGCAGTGATTTATGCTATACCTTAGTTTCTGGAGTGTTCTTATCTCAACCTGTGGGAGTTGCATTCTTTTGATTCTCTTCCCCATCCCTCTGGGAGTTGGGGGGGGGAGGGGGAAGTGGGAAGGAGGAGGGGGGTGAGCGAACAACATTGTGGCAGGCTTACGGCTGGGCTTAAACCATGACACATTTCCGGATGGAAAACGTCCTAGAATACTTATAGAAACCATTCCATGGTTTCTGACTGCTGAACACACTTATTTACCTTCTCTGCACCTTTTTAAGTTGTATTAATGTAACTTTGGAGATTTGGAGATTAGGTATACAGCTGCCCAGATAAATGTATACAGAGTTTTCTGTTTTCTTCTCTAGTCCTTTCCCAATAATTTTGCTTGGATTTTTTAACTTTTTTTTTGACTAGGCTTTGAGTTGAAGTTTTCATGACTACTGATTAGAACGCAAACTACGCACAAGCTGTGCTGCTCAAAGCCTGTCCTTTTACATGTGATATTGGAATTCTCTTCCCTCAAACTTCTGTTTAATCATTTTGGCTACCAACTTTCATTTTACCTTGTAGCTCGGTCTCATAAAATCATTTTCTCCACTGTTAAACGCATACTATAGAAGCATTAAATCACATTTCCACTATGTGATTTAACAAGAACATCTTAACAACCTTTGCAAACTTTCCTACCTTACTCATCACCCCTTGGTTTTAGGTCAGTTATCTGTAACATAACTCAGTACTGCTCCCTGCAGAACTGCACTGACATCACTCTGTTGCAAGCACTCGTCACATTTTTCAGCCTAATATTTTCCACAAATGATTACTCTAAGCCAGAACATTCTTTCTTATATGTTGCTCTTTGTTTTCTTAGATGTTAATGCTGAGACGGTTTGCCAAAAGCCTTTGGAAATCCAGTAACGTGCCTTTGATCCCATGCTTTTGTTGACTTTCAAGGTTTTAAAAGTTTAAGGTTTAATTCAGTTTAAAGGCCGTGCACCCTTTTGTAAAATCTATGCTTACTCTTCCTAAGTCGACTATATGTAAAGGTATCCACAGATAATTTGCTTTATTACTGTTTCTAGTAATTTGGTAAAAGCAAAGGTCAGATTTGGAGTACTGTATCCTTCAGAACTACCCTGCAGCCACTAAATTTTTTTTGTCACTATCTAGTCATTGTCTATCATGGCAATTTTTACAAAAGTTTTCACATTACTATTAACATTTCATCTATCTCATCCTTTGGAGTGCCCAAACAACCCTTGGGTGATTACTATGCTCTTATTCTGGCATATTCTTTTTGATTTTGTTTATGTATCTCATACTTTGTGGCAAGTTAAATTTTAAACAGATGCTCTGATTAAATTCCCGTAATAAAAGGTTCTGATTTATCCATTTTCTTCCATTGTGATCCCCAATTGTTTTTCTTACGTGATTTTGATAATAATCACTGGCTGTACTTGTGGTTAAATCCCAGCTGGCAACTAAGCCTTGGACAGCCACATGCTCACTTCCTCTGTGACAAGATGGGGGAATAAACTCCTCCCCTTGCCCCCTCTCCAGTTTGGTCTTATCCACAAATTCCACTCCCTTTGGGGTATATGTGCTCCGTGTGGAGCCTTATCTATGAACCACAGTCTCTACTGGGGGCTACTTGCTGTAGCATAGACTTATTCAAAGTGACAGCTGCTTTGAGTTGCGCCTATTCCAGCATGGCCTTACCCATGTCTGCAGCTCCTGCAGGGGTATAGGTGCTTTGAATGGATAAGAAGCTGCTGAGGAAAATTTGAAAAAAAAAGAGGCTTATAAAAGGTAGAATCAAGGACAGGCGGCCTGGGAAGAATACAGAGATGTTGTCCAGGAAGCTAGGGACCAGGTTAGGAAAGCTAAGGCCCAGTTCGAATTAAACTTGACTGGTGATATTAAAGATAACAGGAAGAAATTCCATAGGTATGTAGCAAATAAAAGACAGACTAGGGACAATGTGGGTCCCCTCTGGAAGCTATCGGGGAACTGGCTACCCTGTATTTGGAGAAGTCTGAGGTCCTTAGTGATTTCTTTGCCTCAGTCTTTGCTGGAAAATGCTATGTCCACACCACCCAAGCCTTGAAAGGCAAACGCAGGGACTATGAGAATGAACACCCTGTGCCCACTGTAGGAGAGGATCTGGTTCAAGAACATCTTAGGAACCTGAATGCACACAAGTCCATGGGACCTGATGAAATCCATCCGCAGGTCCTGAAGGAGCTGGTAAATGAAATTGCTAAGCCACAGTCCATAATATTTGAAAAATCATAGCAGTCAGGTGAAGTTCCTGATGACTGGAAAAAGGGAAATATA
>JASSUY010006668.1:0-17741 GCA_032466535.1 Forpus xanthops
TTCCCCTGTTTAAGTTTGAACCCATTACCCCTTGTCCTCTCACTACAGTCCCTCATGAAGAGTCCCTCCCCACCATCACTATAGGCCCCCTTCAGATACATATAAGGATGAAGGGAAATAACAAGGGAAGGGAATACAACCACTCACCACCCACCGACCAATACCCAGTCCAACCTGAGCAGTGATCTAGCCCTTCTGCGTAACTGACCACAGTTTATACACTGTGCATGATGTGCTGTGGTATAGAATACCTCTTTGCTTAGTTTGTGACCGGTGTCTTGTCTCTGCTTCCTCCCGGCTTTCCCTCCTCCCTGGCAGAGCATGAAATCCAGGAAGACCTTGGTCAGACTAAACATTACTGAGCAGCAACTAAAAACATGGGTGTTATCAGTGTTGCTCCAAGACTGAAAGTCAAAACTACAACACTGCAGAAGCTACCAAGAAGGAGAAAAATGACTGCTACTGCTGAACCCAGGTCAGTTTGGGTTGCTTTCCGGGAAAGAGCTACAAGCTCAGACATTGGTAAAGCTATCAGAGGTTTCATGAAAAACTGTTGTCCAATTTCACATCTGTAAATAAGAATAATTGTGCCATCTCTTCCTAAGCTTGTAAATGTCAGTGTTACATTAAACAGCACACACCTGGACATGTCCAGTGGAGTGTTTAAATTTATGTTTCTATCCAACCTCACACTTTAACAGAATTCAGGGATTAAGGACTCTCTTTAATTTTGTTTCTTAGTTAATTTAATGAGAGGCATTAACCCAACAGTGTAGTTCTCAGTCAGGGAAGAGGATTCAGGAGTGCGAAAACACCACCTCTTTTCCCCTTGTAATACAACATACAGGAGGGCTGTCCTCATTATATGTGACTGGTGAAAAGATCGGAAACCTATCACACATTTCTTCTGCATTCTAGAAGACTCTTTTTTTTTTTTTTTAAGACATCCTTGAATTTTTATCATTAAAACTATGGGATTCTAGTACCATATATTCATTTAGTGCAGGGGCAATTTATAACAATAGAAAAAAGCTGATTTTGCTGTCATCATGGGAGAAGAGGGAGGGAGAAAGGAAAGCTATTAACTTCATATCCCTTGGGGATATGAAGCATACAGAAATCCATTCTCTTCCCTTCCTCCTCTACTACACCCACAGACAAGCACATCATTCCCTGATTTGCTCTTTTGCATGAGACAAGAATTCAGATAAGCTGTAAGATCGGATAGTTTTTTGAAGAGTAAAAAAGCATATTACAATGTAAGCTACATTTTGCCTTCATCACCTAAAACAAGGCCAAAGCAAATGAGAAAGAAGCTTAAGTTCTGTCTGTTTACTATCTGCCTCTCTTGTTCACACTGGTTCCTGAGATATCAATTACTTCCCAAGTTGTGAAGCTTAAGAGTTTCTTTTCTAGCTCTTAAATCAGAGCAAAGCAGATTGTAAATCTGCCCTAATGGATAGCAGAGGAAGTTGCAATAAACTTTTGCCATCCATGCTCCATTCCAGCCCTGGGAAGGATACCTGAGCATATAAGCACATGCAACAGCTTCCCTAGCCAAGGACAAGGCAGTCAGTACTGAAGGTAGTTTGCAGCATGGTTTTTCCATCTGTCATCTCTACTACACCAAACATAAATCTTCCAGACGAATTATTGACAATAATCATGTTATTCTCTGTGTTCTGCACCTACTGCATGCCAAGTTTTTTTTTATTTTTAACAACTTCTCTCCAAGGGCAAAAGAAATACTCTGCCACTGCTGTTTCAGGATGTTTGCAACATACATACCTTCCATGAAAGGAGTGCACAACTTGACATCACAAACAGGTGGGCCTCTGCTTTCAGGTTAACAACATTTTTAATGACATCTCAATTCCCTATGGAAAGATATGAGTTATTATTATTGTCAAGAAAATGCTGTGTTGAAAATAGACATGTGTTTGGCTTATGATTAGGCCAGAATGAAGCAGGGAAAATAGAGGCCACATTTGTAACAGGGTGTCCCAGCATGTCAAACAACGCTCAGGTCTGTTTCAATGCATATGCCACTATATCCACTTAAGTGTAGCAGTGATACAGCAAGTCAATTAAAAAAAAAAAGGGAGGAAACTTGTCATTTGAAGGAACATATCTTATATAAATTCCCAACTACAAATTCAGATTCTCACTGGCCACTTTTTAAAATATGTAACACAAAATGGGGGAAAAAATGCTAGTTTAGGTTTCTTAACATGTAAAATAGCTTACCATGGAGCAAGAAGATGTCCCCATGTTGTTCCAGTCCTGAGCTGTCTGTCTGTTAGCGAGGCAAAGTAGCAGTTTTGTCACTACTCTATAAAGAAAAGGCTTTCTGACATAGTGGTGACAGGTTCTCTTCTGGCCAATTGTAATAGTGTTTACATTCCCGACTGACACCTCAAAACCCTTAGTCTTTTTGCTTGGGCTACCAAGAACATACTAGAACACAAATAACTTCAGCTATGAGCAGCCAAGCAAATACTGCATTTCTAGGACCTGATTGCCAGGCATTGCACATGGTTATCCTCAATCCTAATGTATTCCTTTCTCTGGCCCAACTAACTTGCAGCAGCAAGGCTTCAAAAGAGCATCCACTGAGTAGACACTTAAAGCATAGCCGCTGTATTCAAATGCAGACTTCTACAATAAGACAAGGCACATTTTCTTTTCTTTTGAACAATAATCAATAGCACAAAACAATCATATTCTCCAGTTCTGAGGTTGTTCTGGATGTGTAACACTACAATAACTACAATTTACCTTGGGATTTAGTCTGGTACATAAGTACACTCACAAGTTAGAGTCACACAAGAATTTTATCCTCTGTTTTAACAAGGGAATGTGCATTGCCCATGTTTGTTATCCAGAGCTTTTTAGTCCTACCAATGGGAATCATTAACCACCTAGGATTGCTCAATTTACTCTCACTACAGAGCTTTTGGTGTCATTTTTTCCACAACTACAGTGATCTTACCACAGGTTTCTCTGCAAGTCTTTGAGTATTTTTTTATTCATGAGGGTATGTCCTTGGCTTGTTATTCTTCTCCCTTTTTACACTCTCTCTGGGTAGTCTCACCCTTCACATCAACATCTGCAAGCAGATATACAGATCTGCTCCATGCTTGTCTATCAGTCTCAGTGTAAAGCTCCTGTGGCTATTCTGCCACCAGGCAGAGGCAACATTACTTTAGTGGATTTTAATTACTGATGGCTGTAGAAAATACATCAGGATTCTGGGAACCGAGATCATTCAAGTTAAAGTAAATTGAAGGATAACCAAAACTAAGTGGTGTAATTAAGGATGCTGACTCCCAGAGGTTTGTATTTTGGTTTTGGTTTGTTTGGTTTTCGTTTGGGTTTTTTTTTTTTGCTTTGCTTTGTGTTGTTTTGTTTTATGTTTTTTGTTTTTTTTTTTTTTTTTGAGAATTTAAGAACTCCAAATGAACATGCAATAATGGGAATGGGGTCATGAAAATTACCACAACAGATCAGGAACTAAACTTTATGAATACAAACATGAGAGACCTGCATATTCCTTCCCCAAAATGCTGAAACAGAAGAGGAAAACAAAGATTGAAGATTAACTATGTTCTACTAAATCCTGAAATGAGAAGTGGCATGATAAAGAACACCAAACATAAAGCATTTCAAGATACAGAGGGAGAGAGAAACAGAGGGAAGCAGATTAATCGCTCTGGCAACAATGACAAATTTTATAGCCCCAGCAGTGTGAATGGCTTCAGGGGAAATCTTGAACTTTTAAAACAAAGTTGAAGAAATAAAAGGAAAACAAGGCAAAATGCAATAAGATCTATCAAAGGTGGCTCGTGCCACAGGATATCTCTCTTCAGTAAGTATCTGATTAAAAAAAATAATTTCTAAACTCTTCAATGATGGATCTTATCCACCTGGATTTCATGGAATAGTTGATGAAATGCCCCATATCATAATTTAATGTTGAAGCTGGAGAAAAAAATTAAACCACAAAGATTATAATGTGATCAATCTGATGGCTTTATTTTTTGTTTCTTTTTTCTTTTTGCTTTTTGTTCATTTGTTTTCTTGCTTGTTGTCGTCATTATTTCAGAGAGGAAATTATATCTAGTATTAGAAAAGGAAATACTGACATGTTGGGATTTTACGAGAGAAGGCTTCAAAGATCACACACACTGTTCAGTTATTTGATATTGCTCCAAAGAAGTTCTACTGATTATGGCTGTTACTGTTTCATTGGCAGCTTGAGTAGGATATTGTGGGACAGCTTTAGATGAGGCAGCTACTGCGAAAGACATAAAACCTGTGTGAGATGCCATACCAAGGAGAAATATGATTCAGCTGTTCTGGTAGCTGCCTTTTATCAAACTGCCTACTAGTGCAGCAGTGAACTTGGTAGCTGAAGAAAAAGCAGGGTTATCTGTATATCCCTAACATTCTCTTTTGATTTATGGCATAAAATATGCCTATGCAAAATAGATACTAAGAGCTCATTGCTTTTCTGACATTGAAGAAAGGAGTATTTTTACCCAAGAAACATATAGACAGAATGTATTGTTTAGTGAATACATGGTAAACAGATTTTCTTCTGTCATGGTTTAAGGCCCTCACATTGCCTGCTCACTCACTCCCCCCTCTTTCTTCCCCCACTCCTGGGGGAATGGGAAAGAGAATCAAAAGAATGCAACTCCCACAGGTTGAGATAAGAACAGTTTAGCAACTAAAATATAACACAAAACCACTACTGCTATCACCAATAATAATAATGGCAAGGGAAATATAAGAAAGAATACAATTGCTCACCACCTATACCCAGCCAGACCAAGCAGTGCATCCCCCACTCTTCCGGGTCTCTGCCCTCCATTTTACACCCTGGTCATGATGTGCTGTGGTATGTAATACCTCTTTGGTCAGTTTGGATCAGGTGTCCTGTCTCTGCTTCCTCCCGGCTTCCCCTCCTCCCTGGCAGAGCATGAGATTCAGAAAGTCCTTGATCAGACCAAGACATTACCAAGCAGTAACTGAAAACACTGGTGCTATCAGAGCAGTTCCCAGGCCAAAAGTCAAAACCACAGCACTGCAACTACTATGAAGGAGAAAAAATGACTGCTGCTGCTGAACCCATGACAGCTTCTAAGTGACTAACAAGATACCAAATTTGTTTTTTATTTCCATTAAAAGTATAAAGCATATAATTTCAAATAGGTACTGAAAAGCTGCTTGTGTGTCCATGAAAACCCACCACATCAGTACGGCTCTGCAACTGCCGAAGTATTTTCCCACTGAAGAGAGTATCAGGACTGCAGGAAAATGAAAAGGAAATAAGCCTTGAATAACAGTAAAATTCAAACTATTTCTGAGGAGAAAGCTAACAAATCTCTTCTTTGACAGAGAAGTCATCTGAGTTAACAGGCAAGTACAAAAAATATATACAGGGAAAATGTGGTATCAGATGTTTATTTGTATATCATATTTGTATAAGGCTATAAGAAAAAAGTTACAAGTAGAGATGAAATGAAAGATCACTGTTGTAAAGGAAAACAAAAACAAAAGGGTAGTAAAAAAAATTGAGACAAATTGTGTTGCAATCAGCTTCTCAGAAATCTACAGCTATGGCCAAGCTAATTCCTTGTGCTGCCACAAGGAAGTTTCTGTAAGTATGGCACACAAGTGCAAGTGCATCAGTGTGAAGATTATAGTCTGAAAGGGAGTTTTCTCGATGGTAAGGAAAATCCTCCCCAAAGGATTCTAGTGCCCAGTCAGGAAGACAGGTACCTGGTGAGATGAAGGTGTCCTGAGGAAGGAGAAGATTGTTGAACCAGGTATGTTTAAGCAGCAAAGATCACATTGAGTTGTTTACCAGGGAATCCCCAGTGGCTTCTTGTGTCTGAAATTAGCAGAGCAACTAAGCATGTTTGAATCTCATCCTTAGCTGGTTGGCTGGTTTCTTCCCCAGGCTTGTACTCACTGCTGCAGCAAAGGGTGAATTGTCCTGTGCTGCAATTAGGCTGCCTCTGAGTGCCCAGAGCACTCCCATCCTCATGAAGAAAGTACAGAAAGAAAATGCTGCAAAATAGGAGTCACTTCATGTAGCCCCATTTGATACAAAGGTCAGAAAGGCAGTCTGAGATTTACAGCAGAGGAGCAGTAAGGAGCCTGCCTGTCAGTCTCATCCTTGACAAAAGTTATCAAATTACCTGTCTCCAGGTACCTGCATATCACAGCATGAATTTTACCCAAAGTGAGCTCACATGTATACAATACAAAGTGAAGATCTGTTGGTTTTATATAGCTGCTCTCAGAGAAAAATGTTGGCCTGCTTTTTTGTCTGAAATGCCACCTGACAATATTGGAAAGACCGACTGCTGCCCAAGGACTAAACTGAAATGCTATAAAATAGCTCACAACAGCACTCTAATATTATTCCAGCGCAGGCAAACTGATTGACTTATTGACTACCTAGAAATATCCTCTAGTGAGATCTACTGTTGGAGGTGCTAACAAGAAAGAGCTTATCCCTGTTATGTAGGCTTTAGTACGGAAAACAAATAATCATGTGAGCAACAAAACTAATGAAATCCAGTCCCCATTACTATCTCTTCTATATAGTTGGATTTTGTGAGGTCAAAAATAGCCTATCCTCTGTAACGGCACTACTGCAGTCTCTTTTACCTGTCTGCTTAGTTTTATGAAACTGTTTTCTAATATGCATTGAAAGTGGCCTATAGTTCAAAAGTTAACAGAATGGAATAGACACACAGACATGTACAAACATACAGAGGCCAGGGAAGCTTTGTTTCTTTTGGAGACAAAGCTGAAAAATAAGCTGTGACAATCACTTCCCAGAGAGACAGAAGGAAAATACATCAATAAAGAGAAAATTACAATTTAAATGAAACCCCAAGTAACAACAATCTCAGTACTTGGTTAGGTGTTTGGTCGCTAAAACAGCATATAACACTGTGATTTTCAGGTGTTAATTTCATTGCTGTACCCTGCAATTCACTGGTGAAAAACTAAGACATCATGTCAGCAGTCAGTGATGGAGTAAGTGTTCTGAATTAATTTTGTTCAAAGACCATACCTCTCTCATACAATCAGCTAGTGCAACACAGCCCACTTGAGCACTGATACTGAGTTTACATTAAAAGGTCCAGAAGCTCCACAGCAGCATCAGAAACCCGTACTGGATTGGTGCTGGGGAGCCAAGGTTGCATCATGTGTCAGAAAATGTTGGCAGCCAAGCTCTTTCAAGAGAAAGAAATAAATGCTATCACAACTTTGCCTGTTAAAGATACCAGAGGACTGTCAAATATGAATTTCTCAAATACTTTCAACTTTCCAGAAAGCACTGTCTCTTTCTTTAGGTTCACATGATGTGATGAACAGCCCTGACAATTCAGGCCTTGCTTGAGGTGGCATGCTGCCTGCTCTGCTCCTCCCACCCCTTTCCAGGAACATCCCAGGAAGCAAGGGAAACCCTGGGAAGTGGGTGACAGGCCAGATAGAGCCAACATCCAGGGGGGCTTTTTTGCTTCATCAGGCCCTCTGTTTTATTTCACTTTCCCACATTGACTGACTCACAACATCAGAACCCCAGAATTAGCAGGGTGCCCCAGGCAGTGCAGACTCTGCTCCCCAGTGCTGTGGTGGAGTCCTGGGAGGTGGTCTGGGTACCTCTCCTCCCTGATGTGTAGGGGCTCTTTTGCAGGGAGGAGGTCATGACCCTGAGGGAAAGGACTGGGTCTGAGAGAAATGCTCAAAACATGTTTCTCTCCAGTATGTGCACTTTTCCAACAGTGAGGAGTGGCATCCCTGAACTAGTGTGAGGACAATCATCACAGTGAGCTGGGGAAGCTTCTTTCTGGAGGTAAGAGAGGGACCTACCTTTGCTTCCCTGAATCATCTCATCTCATCTCATCTCATCTCATCTCATCTCATCTCATCTCATCTCATCTCAATCTCATGTCATCTCATCTATTATCTATCGTATATCATACATTATATATGATATACCATATATCATATAATAACATATCATATTATATATCATATCTTGGATCCTGGAAAAAGGTGCTGGGGTGTTATGCCACATCACCAGCTTTTTGGAGGCTTTCCTGAAGACAATCAGGGTACAGCTGGCAGGGATGCCTTATGCAGGCAGTCAAAATCAGCTCCTTTGCTGCTATTTAAAAGAAGCACCTTATGTATCAAGACAGAAACCAGACCAGACATGAATTTCTGCTAACACCTTACTTTTCTTTCCCCAACAGAGAGAACATGAAAAAAAGACAAAATCCTATTGTTCTGGGCTCTCTATTACTCATCCTCCTTGTGGCAAGGAACATCTGGTCCAGGCAGAACAATCATGATGGAAGCAGTGATGCCCTGCAGGAATTAACACAGATCTTTTCTTCACCCTGGCAACCCCATGAAACTCCCAGGATACACTCCAGTCAAACACTCCAATGCCTTCTTTTTAGAAGACATTTCAGCTCTCACTGCTTTTTTTCTCTGAAGCTGAGAGCCAAGATCTTCTCCTTCCCTGAATGAGAGCAACTTTGGATAGCTTTCTGAACACCTCTAACTATTACAAGCATGTGTTTCTGTACCATGTTTCACCTGATAACACTCCTCAAGCCAGGAAATGTCCCCAGGCTGATTTCTGAGTCTCCTTATTGTCTTAAAATCTTGTGCCATAGAGGGTGTTTAACTCATGCTACAAAACCATGGCCTGATGAGCAGTTCAGGCAGCCTTGCCCTCGCCTAGACATAGAGTATGGCAGTGGGTTCAAACTTAAACAGGGGAAGTTTAGATTGGATATGAGGAAAAAATTCTTTACTGTAAGGGTGGTGAGGCAGTGGAATGGGTTGCCCACGGAAGTTGTGAATGCTCCATCGCTGGCGCTGTTCAAGGCCGAGTTGGACATAGCCTTGGGTGACATAGTTTAGTGTGAGGTGTCAGGGGGGTTGGAACTAGATGATCTTGAGGTCCTTTCCAGCCCTAACTATTCTATGATTCTATGATTCTATGCTGGTTGATATACATCACTGCTAGGTGGGCTGTTGGGTTGGTGTTGCAATAGAAGAGGTGGACTGACATGATTAGATTGGCTGGTGGTAGGATTAAGTGTATGGTAGGTTTCAGTGGAAGTTGAACTCTTGCTCAGCCTATAGGAATATACTTCTGCAACAGGCTGCATCTTAGCTAGGGGTCTAAACACCACACAAAGCCATGTTTCTTCTCCAGGATGTGAGGGGCAAGACCTGCCTGTGATACCTGTAAATGTTATCTGGAGAAAGCCTGAGGTTCTGATGCTTTCACCCAGGTAACTCCTAAAAGTCAAAAGAGATTAGTGGAATACCTATCTGCAGACCCTCCAGCAGCCCATCCTAGCTCAGAAGACTGCTCACACTGGCCCAGCCAAGGAAGAACTCTAGATGTATCAGTGTAAGATGGAGACAGCAGTGGTGCAACAGGCTGTTGCTAGACTCTGTGCCTGATGATCAGTCTGCCCTAGGTCAGGCTAGCTTAGGAAGGAACAAGGGGGTTAAAATCTTGCAGAGAAAACAGAGAACTGGATACAGTTCACTAAAAGCCCTACAAACACACTTTCCTGTCCCATCTCAGTTTACTGTCCCTTTCATTCTTCCTCTGCACACAAACAGGAGTTTTGGTTGCAGGCAAGTGGAATCCAGGCCAGCAGTGATTAAGTAACAGACAACTTAATGCTAAATTTCACATGGTCTTTTTTAATAGCTTCATTACATGTGACAGGATACTGCACTTACTGGATTATTGGCACAAGCCAAAGCTCTCATCATCTTTCTTTTTTTCCTGGTTGAGTTCTATAAATAAGGCTTGCCCCATGTCTGTAAGGACGGAAACGAACACAGCAACCTATGATCATTTCTGAATCACTCTAATTTTTAGAAAAAGAATAATTTGTTCCCATTTACACTACGATTATCCTTGCATACACTAGAAACCTCTTTTTCTGCACCGATTCCTATTTTTTTCAGTTCTGTTTTTGGTTTTGTTTGAAGGCTTGGTTGTTTTTATTGCTGGGGTTTTCCCAGAACTGTTAGAGTTCTTGCAAAAAAAAACAACCACTGACAACCAAACCAAGAACCACTCAAGATGTGTTGCAAATGTTTTCAGCATTAGATATGATGGGATATCCAAAGTGAATGCAGTGTTGAAATAAGCTTCAGTCAGAAATGTTCTTAAATACTCTACTGAGGATTTATTGAGCATTTTAGATTGATTTTAAATGTGTTTTTTTCCAGCTGGTTGATGTAGAATATCACAGATAGCACAGCTTTTAATGCACATGCCTGGTTAACTTGACACTTTGCAAACAGTGGAATGACAATGTTCACGAGCTGCACAAGGAGCCATGTCAAGCCATCAAAATTAGGAACTTGCAACTAAACTTACTAATAGCACTACAGCTGTCGGGTTCCCACCTTACAAGCTGATACCTCCAAGACACAAATATACTAAGACACAAATGTACATGGATTGTATGGCTCCAGATCTGAGGAGCGTGTGACAAGGCTCAGATAGGAGGTTTCATAGTCCCTAATGATGGGGAGGGGAGTAGCCTGTTGAGATGGCATTCAAGTTGATGAAGGCTGTTTGAGAGCAAGAAAGATTTGTTTTCTCTGAGATGCTGGCAGGAAGGGTGCTTGAGCTGCAGCAAAAAAGGGACTGTCTCCCCCTGCCTACTGGTTGCTTCTCTAGAAAAACAGGCTTTGCCAACTCTTTCTAATCAAACAGGACAACAACAAATAAAGACCTGAGCAGAAAAGACTATCAGTTTTATCTTTTTCACAGAAATAATCCAAAATATCCCCAATAAAAGCTAGCAGCTCATGATAAAACTGGGCCACATGGTGATTTGTGATTTATCCTTTTGTTTGTCTTTCTCTCAACAATTTTTGCTCAAGGTTTTTCATCCATATCAAAGGCTGATCTTTTATTTCTTTCCTATTACTTTCATTCAGTATTTGGGATAGCAAATTTATTTGGACAGGGTTAATTGAGCTTTGGTTTTTCTTAGTGTGATTTTCAATTGTGTAGTATTGCTATTATATATTTTCTCTTCATAAGAAAAGCAGATTGGTCTTTCTTTTGCAATGAAAGTCTAAAAATTGACCAAGTGCCAATTTCTTGTTTTCTGTTTCTGAGTTCCAGCTGCAGATGTCAATTGCTGGCATGAAATCTAAGTCCAGTCTGAGATGAAAGGACACTACAGGCAGCAGAGGTAAAAGGTTTGATGTGGAGTTGCATTATGCATTTTGTACTTGCAAAAGGATCAATCCACCCATGAAGGTCACTCTGAGGAGATTTACAGCTCTGACAGTGGGGAACTGGTGAAGAAGGATAGAGGGATTACACATATTTAAGTGACAATGAAGCAGAGGAAGGAACAGGAAAAGCTAGGAAAGAGAATCTACAGAGGAAGAGCAATCTGAAAAAACAGAGGAATAAAATAAGAGAGGAAGCAGGAAGATAACATGGGGAGTCAGCTGAGAGCAGTCAATATTGGAGTCTAGAATCAATGGACCATGTACCATGACTGGGATTGGACAAGACCTATGCAAAGCACTGTGTAACAAGGAAAGAAAGGGAGTCACTGTGCTTGTGCTTACTTCTGCCATTGTGGTCCTAGAAAGTCTATTTTGATTCTCAGTAGTGAAAAAGATCTCAAGTGGTGTTCATAATTAGTTACCAGAGCAGTTAAAACAATAGTCAAATCTCAAGATTGCTGTCTGTTGGTGAGAAATAAGATATGAACACAGAGTGCGACTTTAAGGAACTACTATTAGTGCAACATCCACCATGACATATAGTAAAGTATATCATTGTCTCAGCCCCTCTACTGAAAACAAGTGACTGAGTTTCCATAAAGGGAGATTCAGACTCAACTGGTTTTGTCATCAAGCTCATCCGTTGGCTTTCATTTTATTAAACGGCATGTTCCATGTCACAAATTGGATTTTGTAATGTCCTTACAACTCTGTACATCTAGGCAGTGAGTAAAAGAAAAAAGACACCACTGCAAATTGCCATTCTAGATATTATGGGCTCATCTTGCATATGCCAGCTTAGTCCAGCCTTCCTTCTCTGTCCCTTGACTGCACGTATCTGGGGAGAACATCTTAACACTCCTGCTCCTGCCTTTTTTCAGACTAAGTAGATGTAAGATAGATATTCACATGTAGGCATAATTTTCAAAAGGTTCATTTAAAGGCATGAAATCTCTCTTGCTTTGTGGAAGTGGCTTTAGTTAAGCCTGAGAAGAGGGGAAGAGCTTCTGCAACATGTGTCTGGCTTGAAGATGTTATTGCAATGTTACAGTCCTGGCTTCTTCCCCATAAGAGAGCTAAAAATAATATTAAAAAGTCTAAGAGCATGAAAATCAAGTAAGACTGACAACCACTAAGAAAGATGTTTAACTACCTCCTGCTGCTCTGCCTCAAAGTAAAACCTTTCATTTCTAGCTTGCTTTCTCATGTGTTCTTCTCTATTGGCATGTTTATTTCCATTTCCTTATCTGCCTGAGAGCAAGTTGCTAAGTTCTCAATTTTGACCTTTACAAGTCCTCCTCACTCAATATGAAGTGTGTTGTACAGATAATTGTCATGGCTTGCTATTTTCATCACAGCATCTATGCCTTGCACCCCTTCTGCAGTATATCAACATAACTTAATTGGTCTTCACTGGTAAGGGCTTTTATGATCACGCTTGCTCTGCATAGTATTCCTTGCACAGTTGATTTTTAATTCAATCCTTTCCCCACAGATTATTTCCATCTTCATTACTTACTTAAGGTTTGTTTTCCATTTCCATATCAGTGATGTTCCTATAGTGCCCCCACTTCAAAATTTGCTTTCTCAATGCCTTCAAAATTATTACCTTGTCTTCTTTCGTGTTCCTCTTTAGGATGCCCCATTTTTTTTATAGTTTCTCAAAGCTTTTACCACATAAATCACACTGTTCTGTAGTCACTGTTTCACTCATTTGTTTTCTGTCTGCAGTGTCTGCATGAGGTTCTTACACCCCACCTATTTTGCAGTATCCATCTGCTGCCTTGTAGTTGTCTCTTTTCTAATCAGTTCTCGAATCAAGCTTTGGTATTCTCTGGAGAAGAGATTCTATGTCTTCCTAAAAATCTTAACAGTAATGATGTGAAATGTGCAAAATTTGCAGTCAGCTGGAAAGAATGAACATATTAACTGTAAGGCTCTAAAAAAATTTCCTAAAGCCACTCTTGATCATGTGTAAAGTAATGAGTGGTAATAATTTATATGTATAAAGATGCATGAAGCAATACATATTTGCATGAAAAATGTTTAATATCTTCTTTCTTGCTACTCCCCAACAAGATAAAAATTACTTCACCGGCATGCAATTTATCTGACATCTGCAGTTGCTAAGGACAGGAACTACCTACAAAAGGCTAATTCTAACTTTCCTTTTGGTAAATTTTTCTGGTTTAGTATGCTCTGACTGTTACTCCTAAATGAAAAGGCCATGTTAATCATAGCTACCACCTTTAGAAAATAGTAATTACTGTCTTAATGTGTAAGTGAATAGCATTTGTTACTCTTTGGATGGTGAAGTCTTGAGCTTAGGTAGTGTGAAACAAAATCATTTCCACTTTTAAGACAGAAGGGTAAACTTAGGTTAACTGAGCTGTGGAACTTGCTGTGTTCTGTCTCCTGGTTCCTTATCAGTGTAATACTGAATTTGGATCAGTTTTCCCAAAGAAGAAAGTTCTACATGCTCAACAAGAACCTTTTTCTTATCTGACCTGTAAATTTGCTCCTTGACATTCTGTGCCAAGTTTAGGGATTTCACAATTTAAATATAAATGCATATTTCTTTTCTCGTCTTCTTTTGTCTTCATCAGGAAGATATCTCAATACTAAACCAAATTACCTTTTCTACTATAAAAGCTGAAATGCAAGCATTGTGCACTTTATGAATATAGTAAACCTGAGTGGGCAAGAGTTTCAAAAGCCATTGGAAGGAGACAGCGTAGAGCTTGGGGAGATCAGCAGAAATAGAAATGCTAAGTCAATACTACATCTAGTGCCTGAAAACTCCAGATAGCTAAACACTGTGCTGTGAAAGGTGCTTGTAGAGAGGACATTGCAGGCGTGATGTACAAAGTACAGAAAGCAATCAAAAATGCAATTTGAAGGAAAGCAAGCCTGGGTGATTTCACTATTTTTTAGAAAATAATAGAATAATAGAGAAACTTGAGTAGATGGAAAAGAAACCAAATTTCATGGAACAAGAGAAGGAATATCTGTCCCCACATCACTTGGCCAGAAAGCTCTGTGTAGCTTCCCTTGCATCATTCATTGGGAAAGTGCCAGATAGTCAGGATGGTAGCACAGAACAGGGCTGGGGAGGGGGAAGAGAGGCAAAAAAGGGAGATAGTATTAAAGAAAAGGGCTGCTGTTATTCACCTTGTATAGGAAATTGAGAGTGAAGGGGGGAAATGAAAGAGAAACAAATCCCCAAATCCACACATTAACTATAGAATTAAGGTGATTAAAGAGAATGCTTTAAGTACTGTTTTGAATTTTCAAAGTCTAGTGTTAGCAGACTCCTCAGGAAGTCTGATTAGGAAGAAAGTATGTATTTTTCAATTTAAATTATAGATGTAAACAGAACTGCATTTCTGAGAAACCATGTAAGGTATTTGAGATTCAAAATTAGTTTGTTGATCTCAGAACATTCTGCAAAGCTGTAAGTGCCCATTTAGAGGCAGGTGTCACTAAATGTAGGATATAATGGGAGAAGTTCCGCTGCTGTGTATTATATTCTGCCCTCTGGCAAGGAGCAGCCAGGCAAGTGACAGCAGTCTCAAGAAAAAGACGTCACAAAGAAAACATTACAACCCTCGATGTGACTCAGAAGAGAAGAACCACTTGATCCTTATTGTTCATGAGATCTAATAACAGCTGTATAAAACATGGAGTAAAATGTTAAAATAAAAACCTTTAGATGAAGTCTGTGATCCATGCAAGTCTACGGGGAGCTCAACCACAGATTATTTGCAATTGTCAACACATGATAGATTTCCCACTTTGATGCTAAACTAGTGCTAAACATGTCAGTATGATAATAGGCCTACTTTTGCAGCACCACAGATGCTCTGCCCACCACCTTTGTATTTGGTTGATGATTTTTGTTGACCATTTCAGCTTGTTGACTAGCACTTCAGCTGTGTCTTCCACAGGGAAATCAGTGCTAAAAAGCAGAACAATCATTAAGATACAAACCAAAAATAAAATTGCTGCAAAAATAGTTCATAACTGGCACTCAGACATCCTCTGAGAACCTGTATACTATGTTCCTCAATATTGCTATACTTAAACAGATAAATTTAATTACATTTAACAGTTTATTGTCACTGTGCTGGGCATCAACGCTTTTCAGTTCAATGAAGAAGGGAAAACAGGGACTGGCGAACCAGTCTTAGGGAATATGGAAAAGATGACCAAATACCCAGTGTTTCAGGATGAGGAGGACAAGACAGAATAAGATTTCAGACAGGCAGAAAATCTGACTTAGACCACTCTCTTCCAATTTCCCAGGTGCCTGACAGAAGTAGACTCCTGCCACTAAACTTTACACTTAAAAGCTAGATAATAAGCTCAGTACTGTTTTTATTGTTTGTTCCATATAGGCCTAATGTTTTAATGTCTTGGTACCTCCAGAAAAAAAAGTAATAAAAATATATGCAGGATTAAAGCTAGTTAAAAATAGGAAACAATAGGTAAGACTCCTCAAGACAAATAAAAATCTGTAATCACTAGTCCCAGCAATGGGACTAGTGGTGGGACCAGTTCTATTAAGCACCTTTGTCAATGACCTGAAGAAATGAGTCCATACTAAATTCTCCAAATTGGCAGATGGTACTAAGCTCTTTCCAGCAGTGCAGTTCTGTACCAAGGGCAAGTAATCCCAGAAATAACTTATATAGGCAAAAAAGTGACAGGTACATTCAAGGCAGAGAAATACTTAATGATGCAAAAATAATCTAAAAATTATCTCCATGATGCTGAGCACCTAGCCAGCAAAGAAGATAATTTGGAGTACTCATTGACAGGCCACAAAATAATTAACTGAATAAACAGTGGTGGCCAACAAGACCAATAAAATATTGATCATTGGGAATAAAATGAAGGGCGCCATTTTGTTGCTGTATAAAGCAAAGTCATGTACTATGTCCAGTGGGTAATTCTAATCTTCATATCTCAGGAGGAATGAAGTGTAGTTAAAGTGCAGAGAAAGGCAACTACAAAAATCAAGAGTGCAAAGCAGCTGCTTTACCCAGAGAGATTTAAAGGACTGAAGCTCTTTTGTTTGAGGATACTGACAAGAGCATGTGACTGAGGTTTAAAAGATCTTGAAGGTGGAAGGTAAATTGAATGCAGAAATCACAGTATATCTCTCCTGATCTTATCATTAATAACCTTAATAAATCAGTTTTGAATGCTGGGGCAGCATCAGAGTAATTGACCACAGAAAGTGCTGAAGCTTGCCTATGCTCCCTAAATAGCATTAATATTTTCAGCATTGCAGGTAGAATATTGAACTGCATAGGTTTTGGTCTGACCTGCCAGTACAGTGTTTCATTAAATCTCTGCCCTTAGGTCTGTACAGTGCAGCCTCCTCAGGGTTTCCCCATCAAGCACAAAACTCTTATAAGAAAAGGAAACAAACTCTGCCTGTGGCTCCCATATAAATCTTCCCACAATTGCCACATGTTCACGTAATTCCCAATCTGCATAATATGCAGAACAACTGATTGTAATTGTCTTTTTTTGGGTTGGTTTGTTGGTTTTTCTTTTGGTGGAACTTATGATAATATGCTGATTTCTCGGAATGTATCTCCTATGAAGATATGGATTTTTTCGCCCCGTCTGTGTTCAGAATTAGAGTACAGAGGGAGATTATTGCATTTGGTGCTTGTTGTTTAGGGAAAGAAAACCTTTCTTTTTTTTTTATGTGGTCCCAGGAACACACCTTAACCACAAGCATTCATATGAGATTAATAGCTACATAGATAAAATCTTTCCTCTAGTGAACAAATTATTCTGTTACAGTCATAGAGAGAAGCCTACTGTTATCTTTATTTCCACATTTGAAGAATCATTAACTTCTGATGTGATCATCAGAGCTTATATTGAATGAGGAACTGTTTACACTGACAACTGCATTCAGGCTATTGAGATGAAAAATTTGCACTGACTCACTTGAATGAACAAGAAAATCACTACTGTCCTTACCCATTAAATAGCAACAGTACTCGCCTGAGGTACATGCTATTGCAAAGTAATCTGACATTAGAATCATAGAATCATAGAGTACTTAGGGTTGGAAAGGACTTTAACATCATCTAATTCCAACCCCTGCCATGGGCAGGGACACCTCCCACTAAACCATGCCACCCAAGGCTATGTCCAACACAGCCTTGAACACCAGCGATGGAGCATTCACAACTTCCCTGGGCAACACATTCCAGTGCCACAACACTCTCACAGTAAAGAATTTCTTCCTCAGATCCAATCTAAACTTCCTCTGTTTAAATTTGAACCCATTACCCCTTTTCCTCTCAGTACAGTCCCTACTGAACAGTCCGTCCTCAGCATCCCTCTAGGCCCCTTCAGATACTGGAAGGCTGCTATGAGGCCTCCAT